>VZTV01035715.1:0-23031 GCA_013400875.1 Anhinga rufa
AAATTCAAAGCTCTTTTTTAACTTCAGAAAACTTATTTGTTTTTGAGCTTTTTTAAAATTGAAACATATATTGAAGGTTTTACTGAAAAGGGTGTTACTTACATAAAAAAATCAAGATGGTTCTTTTGCTATGAAAATAAATATGGGAAAGTCACTATTTATTCTTGTAGGTTTTCTTTTTCTGACCAAAGCCACTCTTCTATTATGTTTTCCTAATTTTTTAAGCTGTCCTGAATGGCAATTTTAACATTGATAGAGTGCATGGGGCATCTGTAAGTGACACCAATGAACTTTCATAATGAAATTGCTCAGAGAGCAAAGACTGAAATGGATTTGAGTAGTTCATAATCTGAGCCTGGGGGCAGGGGGTGCTGGGAGTGTTATTTGTGGTAGTTTTGGGGTTTTGTGGAGCCCTACTGCATTGACTTATACTGGCTGACGATCTGACTTGGTACATCTGAAGATTTACTTCTGATAAAATCTCATCCTCAGTGAAGCTCTCCTACTTTTACAGTGTCCAGTGAGTAGTGTAGAAATGATTGTTTCCCCTCTGCTGCTGCTTTTTATTCTAGAATTTGGGCTTTTGCTAAATATATAATGGTCAGCATATCTTACCCTGTATTTGTTATCCTTTTTCCCTCCTTACACTTTCTTGGGTTCCCTCTGGTCTTTTGTGCCAGTCCCCTGGGTCTGCTAATCATAGTGTTGCTTTCCCTCAGTGCTCCCAGTAAGACCTTACTGCCTGCTTTGAGAAAGTACTGCAGCAAAAGCTGTCTCTGCTGCTTAATACAAGGTTCAGTAGTGCTGTGATTTCACCTGGGTTTCAACACCTAGTTAACAGTCTGCTAAACATTTCAGAACATGTAATGTAAAACCGGTGCTGGCAATATCTAAAAGCCTTTCTAATTAGGAGCCAGGTGCTACATTGGGAGTCTAGGTGACAGTAGAGAATGGGCTTGAAAATAGGTATGTAACCTTCAAGTTTCAGATGATGTCTTGTATTCTACAGGAATATTAAGAATTCAAGCTAGTATTCTTAACTGGCAGGATTAATTCTTATGGTTCAGAATATATTTTTACATCCTTACATGGATGTCATTGCTACTATACTTAAAGGTAGGTTGTGTTTTGAAAAGTTATTGATGTCAAGCCTTTTTGCCAGGCCGAGGACAGAAATTCAATGACTTGTTTTGTCTCCAGAATTACTGCAATGACCTTGGTCATGAACCTCCCTAGAACTCTGGAAATTAATTCTTCCAACAAGGAAAAAAACTTGAAGTCATCCATCCCCTCCCCTCTTCCCATGAATTATTTGGCTACTCATGGAAGAAACTGAGGCACAAGGAAGGTACCATTTCCAGAAGTTGTTCTTTAAATTTTGGAAGTCTAAAGGGAACAGTAAGTAAATGAACTGAAATGGATGTGGTCTATTTATCTAGACTTGCTGAAGTATAAGATTAAGTGGAAGTAAAAACAGATTTTCTGATTCTTGGCCTCGTGATTTAATGATGAGATCTTGTTTCCTTGAAGTATGTAGAGATTTATTTATATTTATGTCTGCATGTCTGCTTCTATGTACTTTAGAAACAAAGATATATTCCATATGCAACCATGTGTAGAATGTGAACCTGTGCTTCTGTGTTGAGATCATCCTGGGTCTGAAAAATGTTTATGAGATGCCCAAACCACTGTGGCATCTTCTAAAGAGCTCTCCATCCATTCCCATACGTGAAATGGATGTATTTTACAAAGAATACAACCCAGCCTGTTACTGTGCTGTCCTGTTTAAAGGAACTCTTAGGTCTGTGACTGGCTGCTGTATACCTTTGAGTCTCCTTGAGTACTGTCTTTAGTATCTTCTTGTTACTGTGTGTGTGTGAACTTCTGTAAAAAACCCCAAACAAACAAACCCCCAAACCCACAAAAAGCTGGTTAGGTAATGCTGTTGTAAATTACCTTAGCTTAGGGTCCTAGAAGCAATGCATAATATCCCCTTCCATGCTATCCTTCTCCCTGCAAAAGCCTCTAATGAAGTACGTACACAGAGTCAGTCAAAGTGCTAGGCCAAGGCTCAAATGATGTAAAGGATTTTTCATAGCTCTGCAACAAACTTCCTTCTGGCAGTCTTGGTCTTTTTCAGTACTTATTGGTAAAATGTAATCTGTACTACTTTTGTTTTTCTTGTCTTTTGACAGGCCTAACCAGAGTTAAAACTCTAGATATAGTCCATGTCTCACTATGTCTTGCTGTGCAATGGTATCGCCATTGCAATAAAATGTCTCAGTCATGTTGGTGGAGGGATAGGTTCATGTTATAAGCAGGGCTGATGGTGAAGGAGGAAGAATCAGGGAAAGAGCTAAGGAAAGGCTCTACTACCTGTAGATGGAAGTGAATTGCATACTGAGAAGTTGTTTACATCTGAAGCTTTTTGTTACACTTCCATGATACGTTATCATCAGCCCTCAAAAATACAGTCCAGACCTTTCTAGCATTAAATGCTTTGAGCACTGAGGACAGATGCTCTTGCAAATTAAAACCAGTTGAAGAGAAAAGCTTAGATCTGCTCTTGGCAACAGGATTTCGGAAAGAGCTCAAGCACTCCTTCTAGCAAAAAGGGAACAATAGCCAAGACTTGCAACTGTGCTGTCATCACTTTTTATATCCAGACAGTTTCTGTGATATTCATGGCTCCTTCCCATTCACCATAGGGGAGAATCAATAATAATTGATATGTGTTAGTGTTTGCAAGCATTTTAAGGTTTTTTGCATATTGAATGACTAGGGAAGAAGGCTATTATAACAAAGAATAACAAGCATCACCATAAAACTGCCCATGTTTCTTGGTCTGCTTCCAGGAGTTCTCTATTAAAAAAATAAACAAACAAACAAACAAAACCACAAAAAACCCAAACAAACAAAAAAACCCCAACCCAAACAAAACCCCACGCAAAAAACAACCAACCAAAAAAACCCCCCCAAAACAAACAACAAAAAATCCCCAACCAACCAAAAAAAAAAAGAAAACCGCAAACCGAAAGGATAGCACAATATGGGTCTGACAGTGACCTGAGATTTTTCCACAATGTAACACTTTTACGAAATTATATGTCCATGAGAAGTAGATCCCACAGATAATCACAAACATGGTGCTATTCCCTTGAAGAACAGCTAACTTAGTCTTCAGCATAGGCTTTGTGTACTCTTGCCTCCTTCCTGTCCTTTCCCTTCTCTATTGTGCTTGTGATCTCAGTATGAAACTGTGCCCTACCATGGCTTTATATCATATGTTTTTTAATAAAATTGTTTACTTCAGAAGGTGAGGCAAACAGCTACTTTTTTTGCTGAATCTGTAGACTGCAGTAAAGACAGAAGACTAGTTTCCCATGTGTTACAAATGAACCTAGTTCCACTTTCTTCAGCAATCACAATAATTTAAAGAAGAGCGAGTGGCTTTTTCTCCCTAACTTTCTGTCATGAAAGCTACCAAGGACCCAGATACACTGCTGTCCTGAAGACTTAGCTCCTTATTTGGCCTTTGAAGTAAATCTAATTGTTTCAAGGAAGGGAAAATATATCTTGTATATTGTAATGTCTTGGTCTTTCACCCAGGACCGTAAACAGATAAATTTTGCTCCTGATTAAATCAAGATTTTACAGGCTATGCTAGGAAACTGTTGACAAGATCATCATAAATTATCAATTTCTTTAATGAAAAGAGTGAAAATGTAGATTTTTGGGAACAGTAACAGCCAGAAGGCTGTCCTGATGTAGTCCAGCACACTGCTAACCTAAGTTTAGAGTTCAGATTTTTTGTTTAAAAAAACCCATGTGTTCATGAAAACTTATCTGAGTCTGGGAATGCCCTGTGAACAGAAGGTGGTAAGCAATCGTGCCTTCTTGGAATATTTTGCCTCTAAGAAACTGACAACGTAAAGGAGATCAATGCTGCAATTGTATTATTTTTTTAATGGTATATTTTGCATCTTACATTAAAATGACCTATTGCAAATGGACTTGAGGTCCATCTAGTATTTATACCTAGAGGAATCTACCTGCTAGAGTTTGAAGCATCTTTTGGAGATGTCTGTGCTCAGATTTCATTGGAAATTGGCTCCTTCCAAAGGCATTGTGGCATTGTTAAATTCAAGATACACAGGCTTTTTTTTTTTTGTCAAAAAAGCTAAGAGAAGGTTCCTGAGAGGATTTTAAAGAACTGATTTGAAGAAGAAAAAGGGAGTGCTTCTTGATGAAGAAAATACAAGCTGTTCTAGTTAAAAAGGAGAGGTGGAAGACATAAGTAGAAAAAAAGACTAATGGGATGTCAGGAGCAAAGACAAGTCGCTTAGGAGAAACTGAGGACAAGCAAAGGTCTGAGCCATAGTCAGGGAGGCCTCTGCAGAGTGTGAGCAGGCTCAAAAGCAGGGTCAATATAGGGGACTTCAGAAAGAAAGGTAAGCTTGAATTTAGTATTGCTAGTTGCCAGTGGAAAACAAATGCAGCTTAATGTGCAGGGCAGAAGTACCGGGACTGAAGCAGTATAAGACTTCTTAAGGAAGTAAGAATCAAGAGTGGAAGAGTGCAATGAAAATGACAGCTAGACAGAGGAGCAGAATTCAATGAGAGACTGAGGAGATGAAGGGTAGGAGATGATATCCATGTTGGGGCAGATTCAGAGTAAGAGCAGTGGAGGGGTGTTCGGAATAAAATGAAAATAGAGAAGTTGGCCAACACAGCGGGATATGTCTCAGGCATAGCTGGAGATAAATGGGGAATGCTGGTACACAGATTTGGGGAAAAAAGTCCAAAATAATAGGTTTAGGGAGCAAACCTAATATCTTTGCCTCACTTTTCATGAGGTTTATGCTTCTTAAGATTCTTTGAAAATTTCCATGCATTATTCTAATCATTTGCATAAAGGTACAGATATGTATAAAACAGAGGATAATATAGAGAGTGGAGGAAAAGCCCAAGAATAAAACTCTCCAAATTAAAACAGAGTGGGAGAAAGGAGGGTGAGGATACAGAAGAACAAAAGTGAAAATACATAACATAGCACAGTTTTTGAAATAGAAGTAGAAACTCTTAGAGTTGCGCATCTTTTCCAGGTGTAATCATCTTCATATAGATGTGAGCTGGCAAGGTACAAAATTATTGTAAATTATTCTAAAATGTGATTAACTTGACAGACTGATTATATTTGATTGTGTTGATTATGGCTATTAAAATAATTTTTCTCTGATGAAAAAATATATCCTCATAATTTAATTGCAAGTATCCAAAACGTAGATTTAACATTGTATACGCCTTCTGCTTAAAAGTTCTCTTTTAAATGTGAGGGGGGAAAACAAACGGATGCAAAATGTGATTATTTGTTATAGGGTGCTTTGAAGGAACTCTTTTCTGGAGAACTTGTGTTCTTCCTTCCTCATCCCTGAAGTAGTATAGGCTACATATCATTCAGAGGAAACATTCTGTTGTCATTTAGAATTAAATGCTTAGGTAGTTCAGGTGAGCCTTTTAATTAGTTTTACTAGAAAAAAATAAGAAATGTCATGTTATGTTGTGGAATGTCTCATCTGAAAAATAATTAAGGGAATAGTTCATCTCTCATGTGAGGAAAGGCTGAGAAAGCTGGGACTGTTTAGCCTGGAGAAGAGAAGGCTCAGGGGGAACCTTATTAATGTATATGAATACCCGAAGGGAGGATGCAGAGGAGATGGAGCCGGACTCTTCTCAGTGGCATGCAGTGACGTGACAAGAGGCAATGGGCACACACTAAAACACAGGAGAGGTTCCCTCTGTACATCAGGAAACACTTTTTTTTTACTGCTAGGGTGACTGAGTGCTGGATCAGGTTGCCAGTAGAGATTGTGGAACTTCCCACCTTGGAGATATTCAAAAGCATGTGGATATGGTCCTGGGGAACTGGCTCTAGGTGGCCCTGCTTGAGCAGTGGGGTTGGACCAGATGACCTCCAGAGGTCTTTCCAACCTCAGCCATTCTGTGATTCTGTGATTTATGTACTCTGGTCCCTCCCTTGCTACATAAGTTCTAGTGACAAGCTGTGAGCTGCACCGTTTGTCCCTAGGTGGGAGTTTGGTGGTTCCCAACCTGGGTGGTTTTGAATTCATTCTTCGACTGGCTCACTGTGTGCCAAGGGAAAATCTCCTCCTGTCTTCAAGTCTGGAGCCTTGTTATGCTAGGAACCATCCAAATACTGTATCCAGATGTAATCCCTGCCCTCAAAGTTTCAGTTAAAATAAAGAATTAAGATAATGATTAAAAAATAAAGAGAGAATGACCTGGAGATGCTTAAAAATCAAGATAGCTGCTAAGATTAGAGCTGAGATTTCCTTTAAAAAGACAAAAAAGTAATTTTATATTATTTCTCTGTGCTCAAATCTTGACAATTCTTCTTTGCAACCCTTCTCCAAGCATTGCTACATATGCTATTGCACTGACAAATTTGGTGGCCTTCTATGATGGGGTTACAGCATTGGTGGATAAGTGAAGAGTGACTACCTGGACTTGTGCAAAGCATTTGATACTGTCCCAAACAACATCCTTGTCTCTAAGATGGAGAGACATGTTTTTTGATGGGCGGACCACCTGGTGGATAAGGAATTGGCTGGATGGTCGCACTCAAAGAGTTGCAGTCAATGACTTGGTGTCTGGGTGGAGATTCTGAGTGGTGTCCCTCAGGGGTCTGTATTGGGACCAGTATTATTTAATATTTAACATTTTTGTTGGGGACATGGATAGTGCACCTTCAGCAAGCTTCTGGATGACACCAAGATGAATGGTGCAGGTGACACACCTGAGGGAAGGGATGCCATCCAGAGGGACTTTGACACGCTAGAAAGGTGGGCCCATGCAAACCTCATGAAGTTCAACAAGGCCAAGCGCAAGATCCTGCACCTGGGTCGGGGCAATCCCAAACATGGGACAAACAGGCTGGGCAATGAGTGGATTGAGAGCAGCCCTGAGGAGAAGGACCTGGGGGTAGTGGTGAATGAAAAACTGAATATGAGTCGACAATGTGCTCTTGCAGCCCGGAAAGCCAACCGTATCCTGGGCTGCATCCCCAGCAGCATGGGCAGCAGGGCGAGGGAGGGGATTCTGCCCCTCTGCTCCGCTCTGGTGAGACCCCACCTGCAGTGCTGCGTCCAGCTCTGGAGCCCCCAGCACAGGAAGGACAGGGACCTGTTGGAGCGGGTCCAGAGGCGGCCACGAAGGTGATCAGGGGGCTGGAGCACCTCTCCTGTGAGGACAGGCTGAGAGAGTTGGGGTTGTTTAGCCTGGAGGAGAGAAGGCTGTGGGGAGACCTTATAACAGCTTTCCAGTACTTAAAGGGGGCCTACAGGAAAGATGGGGAGGTACTCTTTATCAGGGAGTGAAGTGATAGGGTGAGGGGCTTTTGAACTGAAAGAGGGTAAATTTAGATTAGATATTAGGAAGAAATTCTTCGCTGCAAGGGTGGTGAGGCACTGGACCAGGTTGCCCAGAGAAGTTGTGGATGCCCCATCCTTGGAAGTGTTCAAGGCCACGTTGGATGGGGCTTTGAGCGACCTGATCTAGTGGAAGGTGTCCCTGCCCATGGCAGCGGGGGTGGAACTAGATGATCTTTAAAGTCCCTTCCAACCCAAACCATCCTGTGATTCTGACTCCTGAAGTGTAAGTTTGGTCAGAGAGAACAAATGAAGTCCTTATTAAGAAGCATACAATATAATTAGATGTACATTTTCTTTAACAAAAATAAAATATTAATTGTAAAACTTAAAACACATGGGTAATTATCAGCTAAGGAGCCATTAATTAGCACCCTGTACCAGGTCTGGAGCTTTGCCATGCCTGGGACTATGTTTATAAAAGCATTGCACTTATTTATCTTTTTAATGTAAAAACACGTAGGCCTCTATTTGGAGATATCCAGAATTAAAATCCTTAAGTCAGGCCTAACTATATGGTACATCAGTTATTTCTCCCAGAAAAAAATATACAGTTCAGTTGCCATTCACAGAAGAAAATTTCACACAAATCACTGCAGTTTTCCTGTATAAACCAAGAGCTTGAGTTTTATGAAGGTAATCCTTGATGGAAGCTATTACCTTCTAACTTTTTCTCCTAGGCTTATTATTTTCTAACACTGATTGTGCATTTTTTTTGTTTAACAGATTTTCTTTTTACATGAGGCTGTGTGTGATTGTATCCAAGATTAAAGAAACCTCTGAGGTTTGTCATGGAACCGGAATTTGTGTTGCCTATGTCTTAAACTCTTTGCAAGCAAATGAATTTTTTTAAAAGACTTTGAAAATCAGTGCTATTTTGCCGTGGAATCCAATGCATTCATTCAGGCTGAGCTGCGGATCTGTCATTTTGAAAGGCTGGTTGCTTTCTAAACTACTTGTATAAAATGCAAGATTCTTTCATTATATGTAGGTTAGCCTTAGTGCTGGAAATCATGTTGGCAGTTCATTTGGTGACACTTTCTTCTAAAATTTCTTATAAAAACCTATATATTGCCTCAGTGGCCCCCTTTGGAAGAGTCTAGTACCAAGCCTCAAGAAGCCAGTAGCATTTCCAGCTGTGTTGACTCTGACCCGTTACTGGAGTCAGCATTTGTGCCTAGCACCTGTGCAAATCACCCTTGTAATAGATGGTCTGACTTTGTCTTTTAGCTTTGAAAGTATTTTTCTTTTGACAGGAGGTCCTAAAAGGAGAAAAATGAGAAAAGAAAGGCAAATGAAATAGAAAAGGCAGGGAAAATGATGACTTAAAAGAAATGGAAGTTGAGACAGGTATTTCTTTGGGAAGAAAAATAAATGGCCTATGGACTAAAGAATTAAAATGTAGAATATTTTTGTAGATTAGATCCTACATGACAATGTTGACAGGAGGTGGGAGAGAGCAGACAGAATTCCTGAGTTTTTCTGTAATTCTTCTTCATTCGTTAATGTTTCCCCCCATGATTTTTAAAGTCTAGAGTACTTTGTGTGTGTGTGTATCCGGTTTTAAAATGTTAAATGTGCCCGAGTGACTTAGGAGGTTAAGAGAAATTTCAGGAGGACTTAGGCTGTATTTCTCTGAATGTCTGTGGGATTAGAGGTCTGTCACTTTTTGATAATTGGACTTTGACGCTTCCATTATTTCAGTGCTTCTAGAAAATATCCTAAATCTTCACAGAACTATTTACTTTTCTGTTTACCAAATTGCCATAGTTTCCCCACAAATTTCTCTAAGAAAATGAAATAAAGATTTTCTCCAAATATGGTTGGAATTTTCTAGGACCTGGTGTGCTGTCTTTGGCGGGGAATTTTCTTCACAGTAGCTAGTATGGGGATGTGTTTTGGATTTGTGCTGGAAGCAGTGTTGATAACACAGGGATGTTTTAGTTACTGCTGAGCAGGGCTTACACAGAGTCGGGGCCTTTTCTGCTTCTCACCCCACCCCACCAGCGAGGGGCTGGGGGTGCACAAGGAGTTGGGAGGGGACACGGCTGGGACAGCTGACCCCAACTGACCTAAGGGACATCCCACACCATGTGATGTCATGCTCAGCATATAAAGCTGGGGGAAGAAGAAGGAAAGGGANAAATGACTGGATTATGTAGAAGTTATGTTTTATTTAGATGAGTCTGTTTTCATTCAGAAATGACCCCGGGCAGCAGGCAATGAGTGGATTTCTATCCCGTCAGTTAGTGCCTTGGCAATTAGCTCTATTTAGACTTCTGGAGTGTGAGAGCATAATCAAGAAGTACCTCAGTGATTTCTTTAACTATTTCTTTCCCTTTCCTGCATAGAGCTCTAATGCTTATTAAGTGATACATGTAGGTTGATGAACTCCTTTGAGTCATAACTTTGTAACATAGTACATGTACATGTAGAGGATTATCTAACCCCATAAACTATCTAGATCTGTATTTTCTTGGAAGCCTGTGTTCCACTTTTTCCTGTTATATGAGTTTTGATGTGTTGTATTTGGTGCATGTAATGGCACCTTTCACAGCCATGGGCCAAAGCATTTTCATTAACTTTGTAACCAAAATATGCTTTTAGAAAAGGTCTGTTTGACTTCAAGACAAAATGTATAACAAGCTTCACTTTTATCTTAAGCTGCTGAATGAGCAGAGGACTGGAGTTCTACAGTTGCTATCTAGAGACCTGCTTGAATAACCGTGTTTGTTAGGAAGTGCTGACAATCTATGACTCTACCTGGAATCAATAAGAGCAAAACATGTGTGGCATCTCTGCTACTCAAACTCAGGCACCTTAAATATATGTCCATTTGAAGATGTTGTCAAAATGTTTAACTTCTAATATTTTTTGCTTTGCTGTAACACTATGTGAGGTGAGAGGTTGAAGGCACCACAAATACCTGTTTACATCCATGTTAGTTTGCATAGTGTCAGTTTACTGAGGACAATTGATATAATAGTCTCATTTTTTTAATAATTAAGGTGCTCTCAGCAAGGGTTGCAGGCTACAAGGGAAATTGTCCAAGCTTCTAAACAATTAGGACTTCCATGGGCAGCAAAATCCCTCCCACAAATTCAACAGACCTGAAGATGGATACTAATTAGATGAAAGTATGTGCCAGACACTCAGCTGGTGGAAAAGGAAATCATTCTCTTCCCTGCAGTGCTGCCAGGTTCACTTACATCAGATGAGAGTCTGACCAAATGTCCCGGAAGACAGCATATAGAAGATAGTATAGGAGAGCCTAAACCTTGGGACCATAAGTGAATACTAAATCTGGCAGGAAAGCTGCCTTCAGAACTTCATCAGAAATGGCTTTATCACCATAATTGTGTAACTGAACCATCCAGGACACATCATGTGCAATAAATGATTGTAATCAAGGGTAGTAGGCAAGGGAGAAGTCATTAGTGGTGCTGAGTATATGGTTAAATAGCTCTTTCTTTTCTTCTCTACCTATTGGCTCAGGTTAATACTATATGTGTATCTTCTAAGTTATCTGAACTAATAGGTAACATCTTCCCGACAGGCATTCATGAGCAGACTGTTGTTCTAAGGCAGACCTGAGACCATCAAATGTTTGCTAACAGAAAAGTTAATTTTGGAATGAAGTGTAGGTGTTTGTAACATCTGTGCATTCCCCTGACTAATGTCTTGTTGTCAGCTGATTCTCCATAGACTTTGCCAATCATGTCTGTACCCTAAAGAACTGGCTGAGCAGACATACCCCAGCAGAAGACAGAACTTGGCTGCCTGTTTTGCAATTTCTCTTTCATGGTATTGAAGTATCTTTAGGAGGAAATCACTGTGTGTATCATCTTGTTCTCCTTACACTGGAATTCTGTACCATCAACAGAGTGAAGGAAGGCTGTCGCTTCAGTCAGGCAGGTCTTAATCCTAAAGCAGTTTTGCCTGAGAGAAGTTCCTTTTGATTTGAGGATTCAGTCTGAACCACTGTGGCTTACTAAACCATTTTAAACACCACAAAGTATCCCTTTGCAGTGTAGAGAACATTAAGGTGTATGGCTTGCTACCAGCTGTGGGGAGCTTTGTGTCTGTAGATTATGCTGATCCTCTTTCTGTACTGAGACTTGTGAGCTTGAGTTCAGAAGTCCATTTGGAAAGAGTTGACACGCAATATGAAAGACAAACAGGCAACTGACACTTAAAGTCTCGATCAGTATTATTTCACTGGGTTTCTGATAATAGAGTGGTAATTTCCATACCTTTCACTAGGTATTTTATGTGAGGGTTGGAAAGAAAGACGGTCAGCTCTGGGCATTGCTGTGTGGACTCTAATCCTTTGGGTTTATGTATTCTACCATTTGTTTCTGCAGTTAAGCAGTGTTGTCATTTAACTTTTGCACCTTTGAACAGCAAAATATACTTCCTTTCTAGTAGGTTCCCTTCCAGTAGATCAGTCAATAATTTAATGGAAAATTTTGCTGCATTTCAGTGGACAAATCAGCACTGCATAGGTTCTATAAACAGCAGCCTATTCCTGATGTATTTCCTCTGGGCTTTGTGTGTGTGCCTTTTTGACATCCACAAGACCACTTCTCTTCTGCAGCACATACTGTTAATCCTGGATACAGAAGTGGTTTGGGCTGTGCCGTACTTTGGTGGGATGGCATTAGGAAATGGCTTTAAATCAAGGAGTTAAAGCTTCCTTCTTATTCCTCTCCCTTTCCTTCTCAAGCCTCTCCTCCAGTGCTCTCAGACATTTGGAGATGTATCAGTCCCTGAGGGTCTATGTCATCTGCTAAGGAGTGCTCACTTCTGCACCCATTTTAGGGAGGCACAAGGTGTTCAGCTGTCTGTGGGGCTGCAAGAGAGCTCCCCTCTCCTCCGCTGTGTGCGCTGTGACACCCTTGCTGGGAGGCAGGAGTGGGGAGCTACTTCTTGCTACTCGCAGGACCTGCAGTCACTGCTGGATTATGAGTTGAATGGTTCCCAGGGAAGAAATTTTCAGTCCCAGCTGGGACCTTACTGTCTAATGGTGAAACTTGGTGTCTGTCTGAAGACTATTAAGTTTGTTAATAGCCAGCTTTTCTATTAAATCCCTGCTTTACATTGCCTGAAAGCTGTAGTACTGAAAGTATCACACTCTTGAGCAGCTTTACAATTGCAAGGTAATTGTGATGTCCAGCCAGTGCACATATTTGGGTATATCACCTGCCCTAAAATGCGTATGTTTTTGTTGTAGCTCTCCATGGTCACTGAATGACTGGTCTTACAAATAAACTGATCTGTAGATATCATGATCATATATTCCTTCTAGTGCTGTTTTAAGGGAAAACTGTGTCGGTGGCTAAAGTAAGAAATTCTTAAGAAATTATTATTTTTTTTAAAGTCATCTGTTTCTTACACATTTTTATGACTAGGAAATGTAGTACAGATTCAGATTTGGAGAGTTTATTCAAAAGACTCTGTACAATTAAGGATTGGTCAGAGATTAGAAGGAATGCCTGGCCTGAGCATTTTGAGGGGCTGCAGGCTTTGATTCATGTGCTTTCCACTGAAAATAACACAAAGTGATTATATTCCTTGCAGTGCTTTGAAAATCTTGCCTTGAAATTCTGCCCCAGAGTGATATAAAAGTTTTCAGACAGCAGAGAGCCTGAATTCGCTATCCATATGCCACTGAATTTTTGAAGAGTGTGGAAAATTGTTTGCCTGGGTATAGTGGCAATCCACAGTCAATAGGGAATTTGGAAACAGGTGATAAGACTTCAAAAGAAGGCTTTGATGTAGAAAAATCAGTTGTGTTTCTTTGCTTTTGTTACAGTTGGTGTTGAAAGCACTTCACACACACACACACACATTTTCAGACAATGCAGAAATGACACAAGCCTATTTGGGGGTAAATTGGGCCTGTTAAAGTTGTCTGTGTTGCAGGCAGGGTGACTTGGGGGGTCTGTTTAATTCCTCACTGGTCTGATCTGATGGGTCATCTCTGTTCTGCTCCACTTTTTGTCTTTTGTCTGTCAGTTTACAAATGCAGCGACTGCTGGTAATGACCACCTCTAGCTAGTATTTGTGCAGAGTCTATCATAAAGGGTTGTGAACCTTGCTTTGGGGGCCTGTAGACATTTCTATGCTGAAAATAATAGTCTTGGCATTTTTATTGTTCTGGGTGGTTGCATTTCTGCATTGAGAAAAATAAAACGCCAATTGTCTTTTTTTAATGAGCTTTGCTTCATGACTGCTGATAATGGTACCCTGCTTGTATGAGTATTTTATATTATGAAGAGTACACTAAACTGTAAAACTTATCTCTGCAGAAAGGTGCCTAATTCAGAGTGTCTGCCTTCTAAAAAGTGGCTTTAACGTACAAGTCATTTATTAGGCAGGTCTATGAGATTTGTAAACCCCAATGCTTCTGTGAAGGGCATGCAGAGAGGACTGTATTTAGACTTTCTTGGTGGGATTCCATCCAAATCTTAATTAACTTATGAATTACACTAATACTTTGAAATAGTCACTGTGAAATAAAAATAAGAATGTGTGAGAATATATCTGTTTCTTCTCCCAATTTTCAGAACTTCTAAAGACAGGCAGTAACACTTCAAAAATGTTTGCACTTGCAAATATTGTGTGGAATGAACTGTAGGATTTTCACGCTATCATGCCATTAGAGGAAATAATACAGCAGTAATTCATGATGTACACTTGTGTTTTGATATGGATTGGTTAGGCCATAGGTTTATACAATTTCTTTTCTAAATAGGTTTATACAGTCTTGTGGTCCTGAGACAATAAAAGAAAGTTTCTGAATGGAAGAGTGTGCCCTTTTAAGACACTGAACAGAGTGACCTCAAAAAAGTTGAGAATCTGCTGAGGAAAGGCTATTTTGGGGGAAACAGAGACCTCCGCAGTTTACTTAATCATTAGAACTCTTCTTTTTTCCTCAACTGAGATACTAGGAATTTACCTTTTACATAATGTGAATGTTCCCAAATGTAGTTTACTACTGGCTCTCCTATGGCTTTGCTATGGCTTTTTTTATACAGCTTTGCTTTTGCTGGAGGGATTATTTTTTTCAGGTTTCAAACTAGCATGGCATTATTTAAATGGTAGTGAAAAAGTCTGAAAGCTTTTTAGAAATTCACACACTTGGTAGTGCAATATTCTAGCAGTACAATATTTAAAGCAAAACCAGACATTACTGCAGAGTGATGAATTCTGAAAATGCAAGCCTTAGATTTGTAAGCCCAAAGTTAAGAAATAGAGTGAAACTTTGATTTCCTTCTCCCCATCCAAAGCTCTTGAATCCAGCAGTTCCCACAGAAGCCTCTTAAAAATGTTTCTACTCATTCACTGGGTGCTGAACACTTCAGAAAATCAGGTCAGTTCCTTAGGTTTCCAAATACAGATTTAGGATCCTAAATATAAGCATGTTATTCAAAAAGAAATTGGCTTCTCTTTATATAGATTGTGAAGCTACCACCAGATCCACTTGACTTATTCTATTTCTAGCTCTTACGGAGGTTAACAACAATTGTGTTCAGTTCCTGCTTTATGTATAAAATTGTCCTTCCTTGCAGGTGAGTAGGTGTGATTCTCTAAGTCCCTGTGGTTACTTGCCTTTCCTTATTAATATAACAGGCTATTTTTCTTCACTCCCAGCAATCTGGGAAGAGTACTTGAATCTCCTCTGCTTAGGTGCCAGAAAGCTGTACCTTCCTTCCAGATCAAACCTTATCAATGTCCTTTCTCCAGGTTTATTTTTTCTGGGATGCCCTAAGAGGGAGTATGCATTCTCACCCTTCCATTCAGGTTGCCTCAACTAACCCCAAAATTTAACAGCAGGGTTGGCAGCCCCTTTCCACAACTCCAAAAACAGCTCTCTGCTTTGTCTCTATCCCAGCACCAACCCCAGGCATCCACTTGGGCTGACACTAAGCCCAGAAACCCCAGAGATGGTCTGGAGGAAAAACTTCTCCAGAGGCAATGTTTTTGGCATCCTACCTGCTCCGTGGTCAGCCCCTTTCCAGCCCCACTCCTACTGCAGCCCTTGGCTTTCTCTCTCTGATTCATACCTGAGAGGAAAATTGCAATTCCCATAGTGTGATATACCTCCAGCAGTTAATTTTAATTCTTGAAGTAACTCTATTTACTCCTGGGTGAGGTGCCCAGGGAGAGCTTTGGCCCAAATAGACAAAGTGACTGTGAATAGCACAGCAGGCTCTGAAAGAACATGCAGAGAATATGTCATTAATAGTATACTTAATCCCTAGCCCTTACTATTAAAGCAGTGTTTTCTCCTGAATTGCTTCCACATCACTGAATTTTTCTTTTACGTAGGAGGGCTAAAACAGAGACTAATAAGAATGCCTGTCTTTTCTGTACCACCTTTTATCCTAAAGCGTCTACCTGCAAGAATTCTTTTGCCATAAATCAGAGCATCTCTAAATCTACCCTGGTTTATCTCAACTGAGTATCCTACCCTGATAAATCTAAGAACCATATACAACATATGTGTATAAAATACATACAGAAGTGAGTTTTCTCACCTCTGGAATCAAATGGAGTGAACATGGCATATGTTTTGGCACTGTAATTAAGGACTGAAGATTGTTACGTGTGCTCCACATCTGAACAAACCTGCTGGAAGAGCTAAAGTGAGCATGGTATGGTTACAGTTACCCTATAGGAATCTGGCATGAGTGCAAACAGTGCGCTCTGAGCCTTTGAAAGTATACAAGTCATATAGCTGGGTGCTAATGGCCATCTGGGAATTCAGCTGGCAAAAAGGAGTAATGTGCCGGCACAGATCTATTGGAGCTGTTTACTGCATTCACTGTCCCACTGCTTTTCTGTTTAGAGGAGAGCGAGGGTGCATGCATATAATCCTCTGTCAGTATAGCAGCATGCTGTAGATCTCATTTCATGCTGCAGAAGCTGAGAGTGATGAGCCCTCAAAATCAGAGGCAGAGAAGTCCCTCTCCCCCGTGACTGCAGGAGGGCTGATACAGCTGCACTGAGAAAGCTACCATGAGGTGTTTGTCAATGGCAAATGACTTTCCTCCCTCAGCAGTTCCAAACCAGAGCACTTTCTAGAGAGGGAACTCCAAACTGAATGAACTGGAGCTCAAGGCTGGGTGTGAAGATGTCCCTGGAAGACAGAGTGCACTGGCAAAGCAGCGCAGTGAAATCTATCACTGTGCCAAACTTCTGATAATTAAAATTTCATTGCAATGTATCAATGATTCCATCTCTTAATCTTCCAAATAGGAAGTATCTAAAAAAAAATTTAATTTCTCTCCTTGCTGTCTGTTGTGTAAGTGAGTCTGGAAGATTAAAACAAAATTAATCATTTTCAAATTGTTGAACTCACTGAGTGCAAGTCAGCAGCTTCCCTTTAACTGTTTTATAGAGACATATCCCTCTTGGGATCACTTAGCAAGGAAATACTTTTTTTTTTTTTAAGTGTGCTCAAGGCCAATTTATCCCAAGCATTGAATCTATCCAGCTGTAACTGCAAAAAGAACTGATTTCCTGACTGCCGAGTTACAGAACTTCATCTAATGCATGTAGAGAAGAGGGGATCAGTATTTACCAAAAACTAGGGGTCCATTTCTTCAATTATGCTTGCATGCCTTACTCTGTTGTTTTTATATGACAACTTCTGGCTTTCCATTAGTGAGAGGAAAAGAACTGGAATCAATGAGTCAGATCCTTTACCACTATAAATTGCCATACTTTCCTAGTTTTTATCTTTGAATTTTCAGCTGGCTGTGCTGTATCAGCTTCAGCCCTAGATATCTTAACTGTCAGGTATGGAAGTGATTTGTGAAGTGTTAAGCTTGTATCTTGATCCCTATTTGCTCCACTCCAGCATTGGCAAGAGACACTTGGTTTCTAAGGGGAATGTGATGTTTCATTTCAGTTACCTTAAAAACAAAGCTGGTTTCTTGGAGTGGGGGAATCTGCAATATAAAGGTGAAATTACAACATTTGTCATGCCGTTCTTGAAAAGAGAGTGCATTTGTCTGTTGACTCACGCTATTCCTACTAATGGAGGAATAAAAAGAGCATTTTTGGTAAGGAGAATATGGATTAGCAGTCTTAGAAGTAGGGATTGCTGTCGCTTAGGACTTGTTATGGTTTCAGCTGGAATAGAATTAATTTTCTTCACTGTAGCTGGTGCAGTGCTGTGTTTTGGACTTAGTATGAGAATAACACTGATAACACACTGATGGTTTAGTTGTTTCTGGGTAGTGCTGAACTAGTCAAGGACTTTTCCAGCCTCCCATGCTCTGCCGGGTGCACAAGAAGCCAGGAGGGGAGGGGGCACAGCCAAGGGAGCCGATTCAAACTGACCAAAGGGATATTCCATATCATATGACGTCATGCCCAGTATATTAACTGGGGGGGTTGGCCGGGGCAGGCAGCAGTCACAGCTCGGGAACCGACAGTGTCGGTCAGCGGGTGGTGAGCGGTTGCACCGCTTGTGATTTTCTCTGGGTTTTGTTCCCCTCCCTTGGTCTTTTACTTTTAATCATATTATTAATATCCTAATCATTGTTATTATCACTATTATTGCTATTTTATTCTAATTAGTAAACTGTTCTTATCTCAACACACGAGTTTTCTTGCTTTTGCTCTCCTGATTCTCTCCCCCATCCCACAGGGGTGGGGGGAGTGAGCGAGCGGCTGCCTGGTGCTTAGTTGTTGATTGGGGCTAAACCACGACAGGACTGTCAGTTGAGAGTTAGCTGAGTATTTCTTTTCATTTCCTGCTCCAAAGTCCTACCCTGAGGTATGGTGTGAGAGAGGGGAAGAAAACAGCCCTGGGAAGTAGAAGGCAGAGCTTGACAGGGACTCTTGCTTCCTGCACCCCTGTGCACAAAGTGTAGCTGGCAGGAGCTCTATAGTGGCAGTGGTGGAGGGTTTGTATCTGTCCTTCCAGACTAGGTGGCAACACTCAGGAATTTTCCATTGAAATAGATTTCAGTTAATTAAACTTGTATGTTCTGGAAATTTTGATTTTTATTCCCCTTCATATTACTCCAGAAACTTTCAATTCCATTGAAATATTTTAATCTTCTCTCAGAGAAACAGCAATTGAAGTATAGTACTTTTGATCTGCTCAAAATGAATTAGATTTTATATGGTAGAAGTTCAGTGCTTGGTGGGAATTGTACTGGTACTTCCTTTGACTCTTGCTTTTACAGTCTACTTAGAGAGCTCATATTGTCTCCCACAATACACAACAGTCTCTTTTTTAAGCAAGCTGTTCCAAGAGTTGATGTAATCCATATTAGTGCACATGCGCCCTGTGTCAGTTTGGGATAGATAAAAATTGCTGTGTTTGAGCTTTACCAGGCTTTGGATTCTGGGAGAGGAGGACATGCCTCAAATCCTCCCCACATTTCTTGGTGTGTAACTTCGTTTAGACCTGAAGCATCGGGCTAATGAATATATCTGGTTGCCTTCCTCTCTCAGGGCAAGAGTAGAAATGACCCAAGAATGCCTCTTTGGTCGTGATTTGCCTTGTGTTGCACTGTGTTCATTTTTACCAGCGTTCACCATAGCATCCCTGGAGAGCAGATGGAGAACTGAATGCTGATGAAAAGGAGGAAGCAAAGAGGAGCACTGAGAGTAGGAATGTTTTGCTGCCAGAGGTATTTACTACTTCTGGCTTTTTATTCAGCTCTGTATAATCATGCCCTTTGTACTGGCACGGGTGGTGGTGGCAGATGGACAAACTACAGCTGTTGGTATGTGGCAAGCAGGTTTGCTGTCATGCGTTATGACACAGCCAAAAACCAGCCTGCAAATAGTTGGAGGTTGAGATTCTGCACAGCTCTCTGAAGAAAAGATAGCATTGAAAACTTTAGAGAAGTGGGTAATTAGTGAGCAAGTTTTATTTAAAAGATCTGTAGAATTATTTCTGTAGTATTTTAATGTTACTTTCAGTTTGCAGTTATCCATTATTTACACTGTTTTCTCCACTTTTCTCTTTATTGTGTTTGGCTCTGTGTTCCCAGTTTGAGCCACAAAGTGGGTACTGCACAAGGCATTGAGAATGAATTTGACCCACTCAGCTGGCATCAAGAAAATTCAGTTAAAACCCAGTGTTAAACGTAACAGTATGCAATATATCCCACCGCTTCCCAGTAAGGGGTGCCTCCTAAAATCCTCAGAAATACCTGCATTTTATTGGGTTAGAAGCTCCATTAATGTCCCCCAAATCTAGCAGTTTCAGCATTGTTATGGTGCTAGCAATACAGGAGCTGAGCTGCAGAAGCGTCGCTATAAATTCAGGGCTTAAACCATTTTGCAGGAATACAGAATGTATCTATTTCCCCTATAAATGTCTGCCTTTTTTCCCTTGGAGAAGTATATAACCTCTTCGCACCTTACTGTTCTTTCTTTCATCTTGATGCTTTTGCCCCGTCCTTGTTTTGCCACGTGGTGAACTTTTGCAACTCGCATAGATCAAGATGGGCCCACACCCTCTGACTAATAAAGCTTCTTGATCATAACCTTCTTGATTTTAGTCAAAGGCAAATCTTGACAGCACATAGAGTTGTGTAAAGATCTTGTAAATATGGTAAAAGCTCCACTCCAGAATGAAAAGAGCTTCTTTTTTGAACCTTTAGGCCAAAGATCTGTAATACCTATGAGGGATATCTCATTACTGGAGAAAATGAGAATTGGGGATATTCTTCCCCAGACCTTACAGGTAAAAATTGCAGCATGACTTAGAAATTATCCGATATGGAAAGCAGAATGAGAATAGCTCTCAGACATTTCTCCTATCCCAGAGGGAGGTTAAAGCCAAATGTTGTTGACAAACCAGTGTTTTTTACTAGCTCTCCTGTTTCAAAGAGAGGTTCTTCCTCTAATCTCAACTCTGCCATTGAGTTTCAACCAAGTCATATACTCCCTGTGTAATATCTCTTATTAGTCTCACAGACTCCAATCACTTATATTTTTTAAAAGAATTAAAGAATTTCAGCTGAATAATTTTACATAAATTTAGTTTTATCAAAGACTGTGATCATACAACCAATACTTCTCTCTTTTTCCTTCCCCCTCTCTTTTTACGGCACTAGCATTTTTAAAGGACAGGAAAGTCACAGTGAAAGTATGTAACTTTTAAGAATCACTTAAATAAGGCCCAGATAAAGAAATTAACAAAAAATTGAGTTCTGTGCCCTGATCTTTCTTCCCCTCAGTTTGTGTTTCTAAACCAGGTTAGCTTCTCCCCTGTCAACTCCATCTAGACCTGTTTGAAAGCTGCATTATGTTCTCCTCCTTGGTAGTGTTTGATCTATGGATTCATTTTGCATGTTAAAACTGCTCCTAATTTCAGCTTCAAGTTTATGATGTTATTAATGACAAGTGCTCTGTGCAGGGTACATCTGTAAGGATTGTCTTTCAAAGGTTCTTTTCACTTGTATCAGAAACTGTCTTTGACATCTTTTTTTTTTAATTTAAAGAATTGTTTCCAGTTGGAGAATGGCTCTGAATGTTAGATGAAAGGAGGAGCTGCTTGAAGGACAAAGCAAACCACTTTTTCCTTCACATTAGTTAAGGATCAATCATTAAAAGCTCTTCTCCATTACAAATCTGCGTCATAAGAAAGCGAATTAGGATAGCAATAATAATTGTATTAGATTCTTTGAAGTGATGATATTCCATAGCAACTTCACAACCAGTCTAGTCATAGTAGCATTGATCTGTCAGAAATTACTAGCTCTAATTCAACAGGGATCTCCACTCAGAGAGGAGCAATGATGCTAAGAACAGCACAAAACATACCCAACTTTCTTATGCTGATATCTTTTCTCAGATCAGGGTACTGAGGAAGCAATTGTCTTTTAAGATCAATACTATTTGTGGAGGAAAAGTAGCAATTGATCGTTTGATCATGTTAGTTTGAGGCACATTTATTACCGTACAAATGAGAGAAAAATGTTCTCTGTCCTAGAATGCTGTTTTTTGCAAACAGCCCTGGGTCTGGGCAGCTGCATCTCCCTGAGCAGAGCTGAGAAAGAAACTGATCCTTAGAGGCTCATGTTTTCCACAAAGCCATACTCTGTCCATGTTTCCCCACTGTATCCGAGTTGTCTAGATGAAAAAAAACAAAACAAAACAAAACAAAAAACCAACAAAACAAAAACAAACAACCAAACAAAAACAAAACAACAACCCCAAGTTTTTTAGATTTCCAAAAGGCTGAAGCTGTGTACATTGGTAAGACAGAGTGCATCTCCAGAATAGCAAACTATCAAGCCAGAGCTACCTTTTAATCACATACACCTGCAGAAGAGGTGCATTCTTTGACCATCTATTAGAAATCTTTATGCCAGCTTATTTGTACTGTCCTTCTCGCTATGTTTATGTGGGGCAATACCGACACTTGTCCTTGCCCTCATATGTGAATGTCAAGATGAGGAAAACAGGGAGGAGCTCTTCTATTGCTCATGTGTCTGTGCCAATATATTGGACTGGTCCATGATTTTCTGATTTTAATGAGGCTGGAACTCAGCCCAGACTCAGTCACTGAAGTGAATTCAGATGATTTTTCCTTTCCTGTACATATTTTATTTTCTATAACCCAGGAAAGTAGTTCAAATCACATCCAGTCATGCGACAGAATGATTTTATTGATGTGAAAACTTTCTCAGATAGAGATGGGTGTGGAGACACCAAGTCTGATTTATCATTCTTTCCATTTAGATCTTTAAGAAAGGAGATTTGGATATTGTGACCCACGCCTACTTTTCATACGGGTCCTAAGCTAAGCCTTCCTATCTGAACGCTGCTGAATTTCAGCAGTTCAAAACTGGAACTGAGCTTTCTGACAGAAACTTTTCTCCAGCGATACCCTCCTGAAGAAGCATAACAGATCTTCAGCTGTTCCTAAAAGCAGTGGACAGTATGTTGTCTTAGCATAAAACAAAACTGTTCCTATCATTTTTAGAATCCTTAAAGAACAACTAACAATAGCAACGCAGAACACTTTTTCCCTTTCAGTGCCAATGTGAACTTCCGCCATTATATCTCGGGCTCCTGCTGTTTTCCATTCAGGTTGCATCCTGTGAGCAGCATTTGGAACACAGAACAAAAACAAGTAATGACCTGGCAGCAGTGGCTTCATACCAAATAGAAATGCCAGGGCATAAACTAAGAGCCTCGTATTAGCTCTAATGTTGAATTTCAGTGAGCTACTACAATGTAGGAGAGTGAGGAGGGAAAGCTATCTTCTTCCTAATTAAAAAGAAATGCATTGCAAACACTGAAAGCATAAGGCCGGATCAAGAAACTACAAAATATTTCTTGAATAATGGTTTTGTTTTATTACATTGGCAGGGTTTTGAAATAAAATTTCAAGTCACTTTGTTGTTTCTGGTTTTATCAAGGTAGTCTTAGCTGTACTGGAGCTTGTAATGAGCAGTTATTAGATAATCCTGTGCTTGTACTGAGACCTTTCTCCCAGAGTGATAACCAACTATTTCTCACCATGAAAAGTAAAAAATAAAAGCTGAGGATTCTAGTTGGGGTGGGGTCAGCGCGTGGTTTTGTTTTGGTTTTTTTT
>VZTV01035718.1:0-29380 GCA_013400875.1 Anhinga rufa
TGTAGATGATGGGGTTCAGCATGAGGGGAACCAGCAGGTAGATGTTGGCGAGGAGGACGTGAATGAGAGGGGTAGCATGCTTGTCGAAATGGTGAACCATGGCCCAGTGAATCAAGGGGATGTACAGGATCAGGACTGCCAGGCTCAAAGCTTGAGACGCTCCCTCTGGGATGTGATGCTCGCAATTGTCTTACAAATCATAATATATTGCAAAACATTGAGCAATGAGTTTGGTACCACTATGAGGATGACCACAGCTAACCCATACATGCTATTGAATATGATGTCTGCACATACCAGCTTGATCAGGTCTTGATGCAGGCAGTAGGCGTGGGAGAGCACATGGGACTGGCAGAAGGGCAGACTTCTCAGCAAGAGGAGTGATGGCAGCACTTCTAAGAGGCAGCTGAATAGAGCAGCCAGCCCCATCTTGGCTGCCCTGGCACTGCTGAGGATGGAGGAGTATCTCATCAGGTAGCAGATGGCCACATAATGATCAAAGGCCATGGCCAGAAGCACTGAGGACTCCATGAAGGAGAAGGAATGATCAAAGTAAAGCTGAGCAAAACAGGCATCAAAACTGATTTCCTTGTCGTTGACCAATAAAACAATCATCACAGCTGGCATTGTAGACAGAGACAAACCCAAACTGATGATGGCCAGCATGGACAGGAATTGGTACATGGGCTTGTGGAGGCTCGGATCGGTCCCGATAGCAAAGAGGATTGTGCAGTTCCCCGCAAGGGACACAGTGTAAGTGCAAGTGAAAGGGATGGAAGCCAGATGTGGGAAGCCTCCAGCCCCAGGATGCCTGCCAGGATGAACGTGTAACAGGAGGAGTTGGAGCTGTTGACAACCACATGATGGACCAAGGAGCACCTACTCTGAAATTAAAAAAACCCTCCAAAATAAGTGTACTGCCCACAAACCAGAAAGCAGACGTATCATACTTATATATGCAGATGATACAAATTTCATAAATTACCCAGGTTCATAGCAGTGGTTAATGAATGTGCTGCTGATTATTCTTTCTGTTTCATTGATGACTATGGGATAAAATATTCATGAAGGAGAGAAAAATTCAGACAAAAGCATCAAGGAGTTTTGAAATTTATCATCTACCTCAATATTTTTGAAGTTCCCAAGGGCAATGTTTGGTTTTAAATACTACTGGTTTAAAGTCATAAATCATGATTAGTTCACACATGTCCATCCAGCAGTGGGTTAGAGTTTTGCACCCACTGTGATCCAGGTTTTGTCTTTGGAAGGTGGATTACAGTACTGAGGGTGTTTTATTTTTTTTCATGGTAAATATAACTTGTTATCCAACAAAACCTGTAATTGTTCATCCAATAGGTAAGTATTGAACAATGTCTTGAAAAAAAAATGAAATATAAATTTAATGCAAATTTCACCTGAGGTATCAGCAGAGAGGAAGAACTTTCAGAGAAAGAGAGCTGCAGGACTAAATCTTGTGGCAAGGCAGAGTCAACATGTACAACTTGTGGAATAGCCTGGACAAGGCAGCCGTTGCTTGTGTGTGAGACAGGGAACCGGAGGGGCAATGCTTGCTGCTTAATCTCTCCCGAATGGAAACCCTTGAATCCCTGCATGACCACAGAGTCACTGCTGCAAATGAGTGATCTTTCCAGGGAAATGGAGGTCCAGAAACCTCAGAAAGAGCATTGACAATGAGCGTTATGTAAGATCAAACCTTGCAGAGTTATATAGAATAGAATAGACTACGTCAGTTGGAAGGGACCTTCAATGATCACCTAGTCCCTATCAAAGGAGAGAGTTTTTTCTTATTTTCTGGGGAAACAAGTCTCTTACTGAAGGACTTATTTAGTTTAGACTACGTGATTGGCAAAAGAAAAGCTGAATTGATCTAAAAATTGTCTGCCAGTCGGTGCGTGGTTGACAGTGATGGCTCTTCAATATAACCCACAAGCACATGACCCAGTGACTGGAAACCGAAGTTACACAGAAATTGGATGAAATGAGACACTGTTAGTTTGAAAATCTGAAAATAAAAAAGGACAGATGACAAATTATTCATCTTTTGGAACTGTAAATCTAAGAACAGAAATTCTTCTGAGATGTATGCTTTCCCTAAAGCCCATACGATGGGCTTGATGAGTAAATTGGTTATGGAATTCTTCTGGAAGTGTGATGCAGGATGTCAGAACAAATCATCACAGTGACCCTTTCTAGAGCTAATATTTTCTAACTCTCCTGCAACTAGGAAACACCCCCCCACCCTCACCCCACCCATGAATTAACATGTTAATTAGAACAGAGAGAAGGGTGTAAACACTATTTCCTTACTTTGCCTTTGAGTACCATACAGGGAAACCTCTAAGCATCAAGATCAGGCTCTGCAAGTGCTGCCTGAGGTATGAAACCTCATGGCAACTTTCGTGCTCTTTGCATTTTGGAAACAGCACATTCTGCTGTGGCCGAGGCTCAGTTTTGACTGTGGTGAGAAAGCCCAAGCCAGACTCACCGAGTCCACAAACAGCCGCTTATGAGGTCTCTGAAAGCCCCCAGCGATGCCGAATAAAGGGACTCAGAGAATCAGAGTCAAATCTTCCTTCAGTTCACAAGCATTGGGGATCAAGCCCCCCTGTGCAAGGAGCTGTACAGACACACGCTAGAGAAACCTCCTTCTCTGTGTTGCACTCATGCAACACAAGATAGCATTGGGTCTAAATAAGAACTAAGTCTCTAGAGCGCTGGCTTTGCCTGTGCATGCATGAAAGGATTGCTGCAGTCTGCTGGGCGATGCCAAGCAGCAGGCTCACAACCTGCTGAGGGTCAGGATCTGAAGCCTGGGGTGGGCAGAGCTATGACTAGTCCCACCTGCTCTTGGATTTGCATGGCATTTCCAGTTCATTCATGTGTTGTGGCAAGATGAGACCAGTGTATTTATTTGCTCTGATCACCTGCAAGTCAGCTGCATGCCAACTGCGCAAGTGGTATTGTTGCACACAAATGTGGTATGTGTCTCCTCTTTGCTGCCAAGCAGACATGTGCTGTGGTGTGGGTAGCGGTAATCCAGGCACCCTTAATCTCTTTCCCCCATTTTGTGTCATACCCACTCTGCAGCATCTGTCCATTGCTCATTTGAAAGAAGCCCATGCCCAGACTGGCTTTACATGGTGGTAGTTGGACCCTCCAAGGACAGCAGCCACCCCATGTTCGTACATGCAGCGATCCAGCACTTGGTCACAGCTCTGCTGGAGAAGATATTCTGGGTGTACTGTCTGCAAAATGCACTGTGAAAAGTCATCCAGATCCTGGCTGGTCCTCTCACAGGCTGTCACAAGCTTGCCCATCCTGCTTTCTTTGGCTCTTATTACAAAGGTTCTTCCTCTAATGCGTCCACCAGGGGAGAATGTGTCAGGTTTGTAATGGGAAGGATGGGAAATGCAACGTTGTCTTCTGTGGTCCCACAGTCCCCACCACCTTGCTTGCCCTTTCCTCCTCCTGCGTCAAGGTCTCTTTGCTGAAGCTCTGGTTATGGGAACAGATTTTCTTATAATAACTCAAATGACCAAAATGGGGTAACCCTTTCTTGGATGAGGTCTGTACGATGTGCTGCGCGCTGACCGGAGACCCATTCCACCCTGCACAACTCAGGGTTCCCAGCATCTGAAAGGACGTGAGATTACCTATGCTGTCCTGTCTTTCTTTACAGTGCTAGCTCTAATAAATAGCATTTTAAATTATGCCTTACAGGGTCTGAGTGCCTTTGTGGCACTGGGATCACCACAGATGAGCAGCTCCTGGTGCAAAACTCCTCCCTGCAAGGTGAGAGGATGCAGCAGCAAGGAGGCTGTTTCACCATGGTTGTCCAGGGTGAGATGACAGTAAAAACTCCCACTTTTCAAACTCTATGGAGTCTCCTAGCCCGAAGTCCTGTCTCCTTGCCATACACACAGTGATGCTCCATGGAGCTGGACCCCCCTCCAGGCTCCAGGCAGCTTCTCTCTCACTGTCCTTGGTTTGAGATGGGAGCTGGTGTGGTTGCAGAATGGTCTGCTGCTCCTCAGGCAGGTGAACAGCCCCGGAGGAAGCTCTGTTCTTGCTGGGGAGAGCTCAAAGGTCCAGCCGGCTGATGCTGTGACCTGGGCAGTGTTCACGAAAGGAATAAGCACATGGCAAGCACAGGGGGGTCATTCTCTGCTAACCTCTATCAAGCTGAGGCTCTGGCACTTCTTGAACCAAGAACAGTGTTTTGTGTTGAATTTTTTTTTTCTTCCCCGTGGATTTGTCTTACTGCTCGCTGGAGCCCCTTCAGACTTCTGGCATTTGCAGTTCACTCTGACAAAATGTTCCAAAGCTTAATCCTACTGAGTGAAAAACACCTCCTGTAATTGGTTTTAAATTTGCCACCTGCTATTTTATTTAATGTCTCTTAGTTCTTGTATTAAAAGAGACAGCAAGCAATTACACCTGAATGTCCCCTTCAAGTCACTCAGGATTTTACAGAGCCCTTCCCCATCCCTTCAGTTATCGCTCTCCCAGACTAGAGAGTCCTGGTTCACCCAGCTCTTCCTTGCATGGAAATTATTTTAGGTGGTCTTTGTTGCCTCTTCCCAAAATTCTTCTAGTCCCCACAAGGGTATGTGGAAAGTGGGAACACCTGCTTCATTGAGGTCATCAGATCAAGACCTTTGCAGCTCAAAGGGAAGAGTAAGGAACAGGGAAAGACACAAAAAACACAGAGGTGCAAACCTGATGGATGATGGAGACAATAGGAAAGACCAAAACTCTTCAGCCACTAGTTGATGGGCCATTAAGAAACTCCGAGCTCAGCTTTGGAGAGCGTCAGCCTGGCCTTTGTAGCTGATAACAAGTGGGAAATGTTGGATGAGAGGATTTAGGATATCTGAGGATCCTGTGGGACTGTGCAAAACTGATAAAGAAACCCTCAGGGGAAGGGCCAAAGGTGGGAAAGGGGAGCTGGGGAGGGGGGAAATCAAAGGGATGGGGTACAAAAGGGGCTGACTGCAGCTGCACAGAGGTGGAACGCCAGAGCAGCCGGCAGGATCCGGCCTGCCCTGTGCTCCAGCTGTGCAGACCAGCGGTGATGTGCAGCAGCAGTCCGACAGCAGTGGCTGCAGCTCGGTGGCACCTGAGACCTGTTCAGCAGGCGAGCGGCACCCACAGGCATCAGTGACTCCCCGCTGTGGGCAATAAAGACTGTTGAAGGCTGCGTAGGACCATGGGAAGTGAGCTATGGGTCAGAGCAAGGCAAGCTCACTGTTTTCTGTCGGAGCACGTTGGGAGGATATGCTGTTTCATGTACACCGTCCCCTCCATGCTGCTGGTCTCCAGTCCTGGTTTGGGCACAGTGTTCCTCGGCCTGTTACATTTTCCTGGACAACCTGTGCGTGCACCTCCTACCTGCACTAAACCCCATCATTTCTGGGATGAAAACCAATCAGATCTGGGAGAAATCGCTGAGAACACTTAAAATGCTACTCCTTAACATACTGTTAACATACCCTTAACATACTATTCCTGAAATATTTTGTTGACCAGCCATTCCCTTCATTGTTAAAAGCCACACATAAGCCCTGGGGTCCCATCCAAAGGCACTTTCAATATTGTTTCTCCGTGGATCTTGGCTTACAGTCATATACGGAAATAGGGAGAAACTACATTTAGTGTATACCAGAAACTTTCTAGAGTGGTCATTACCCCATATGCTCTCTCTGACCACTAGTACACACTGTTTTGAACCCAGCAGCTTGCTTTTCTCCAAAGCACCTTCCAAAAAGTTATTCAGTCACATTCTAAAAATCTCGAAAGCTGGAGAATTCAGCATGTTCCTAATGCTCTCACTTCTTCCAGCTGTTAAATACCACCACTGCAGAACATGCACCTTTTTATGTGGACTCCAAAGGACACTGCTTTTTGACCTCCAACCTGGTACTCTTTCATTATGCTGGAAATGGCGGGGAAGCAAACTCACCCAGCGAAATCCCCCCACAGTGGGGTTGCTTTTGAACTCTGCAGAGAAGGTAGCGAGCATTGTGCCAGTCTCCGCAGCATGGGTATAAATACAGAGTTAATGTATTTGGTTTGGAAGTCACGGCAAGGTGAACAAGAGAAGCATTTGGGTTTAGCATGATGCATTGCATGAAAAAACATCTTGTCCCTTATGCAGAGGAATGTGTGAGCCTTATGACTGAAACTAGACGACAAAAATCAGATTCCCATTCCCCTGAGCCCTCTCATCCTTGGTTCATGTGTCTTTATGCCTGAGAGCAACTTCTGCACAGCACAGGCAGAAGAAATCAGACGGCTTGGGCACTATGGCAGATCTAGCCTTGACAAAGCCTAGCTCACCGGAGCTGACTGCCCGAGTGCTCCCAGCTTCTCGGGAGACACTCTCTGCCTGCGGTGAACTCCGTGCTCTCACAAAATGCCAAATGCTAGCTGGAAGGCTTTTCAGCCATGCCTGTGCTAAGCTGCGGTGGCAACTGCGCTGGTGCTGTAAACACACCTGCAGACCTACATCCTCGCAGGGCACATGTTCTGTGTCACTGATGTCCTGCGTGCACGTTTGCATGACATCTGTGGCACAACATGGAGCAGGGAGCTCACGTCTGCTCGCATTGTGTCCTGTGAGCAGTCGTGCAGATCTCCCCTTTGTTTCCCCAGGCTGCCCTCAGCATCGGGTATGCAGCAGGAGGCTGAGGTCTGGCTGGATGCTGGAGGAGGTGCTGAGCCTCCTCGGGGTCCCTGTCACCGGGTGTAGATACACCCACAAACTACAGAAACCCACCTGTGGCACCGAGAAGTACCCTGGGTGCCTAAGCTGCAGCTGGAGGAGATCTAGAGGAAATCTGCATAGGCGTTAGTGTCTGGCCAGCAGCTGCCCAGACGCTGGGGATTTGGGCTGAGCCGAGGTGTCTTCCAGGCTGCACGGACAGTCTTGGCTGGACATGAGCGCATGTGCAGGCATGGACACGCAGACACAGTGACAGACACATCTTCGAGCTGAAGGAGCAGAGGTAGACTGAATAGCTCTGAGGCTGCCAGGGGTCAGAATGGTGTTCCTGCTGGGCACCCCTTTGAGCATTTAAAGCACATTGAGCAGGTGAGATGCCAGGTAGGTCTGTGCCTGCTGCAGCGATGGGGCAGTTTGAGACCTGGATGTCTTGGTCCAGAGTTGCTCTTTTGGGTAGCTATTACGCTCAGGAACTTTTTCACCTTAAACTGTTACCATCTCACCAAGACAGGAAGGATATTAGCATCTTCTATGCATTCTTTAGGACAGAGGACATCTCTCTATTAAAAACATATCAACAACATCACTCTTCTGGCATGGGGCTAACTGCCTCCTTTATAGTTGTGGGGGAGAAATAAGCATTGCTGAGGGATTGTTTGTTCCATCCTAAGATGCATAGCACAGACCAGGTAAGCTCCTGGCAGTGTCTGGCTCTCCACTGGATAAGGAAGGTAACTATATGCAATTAGATCTTTTAGAGGTTTATGGCATTTGGCCCCAAACAAGTCACTTTTTCCCAAAACCTTTTTTTCCATGTTGTGCTCTGATTGTTATTCCTAGCATAATTTATTAACAGCAAAATGAGGGTACAGCACCTGCCACACTATGATGCAGAAGCCTCACAAGCTGGCTCTTTCATCCCAAGCACAGTTAATAGGCGTCAGTGGATCTATGCACCATGAATGCGATTGTTCTTGTTTTCGGCCTGTTTGCTCAAACCGGTGACTTTTACAATCTGCCCAAGGTGCATTCAGCTGTGACTGGATAAGTAGTTCCCCAGTGTAACCCAGAAGAGCCACTCCAAAAAGCAGAGCCTGGGAAGTGGAGCACAGTGGAGTTGGACTCTCAGTGTCCAGGGCTACGGACAGCCAGAAAATCCCAGCTGGTAGCTGGCACAAAGGAAAAAAAAATAAATCTCGAAACCAGGGCACATTCACATTGTTCCCAGGCTTTTCTTTTTAACCACATTCCCATTTTGGAAATCGAGACCTTCACTTTTGCTGGGCTGGAATTCATACTCTTCAAGGCTGTTCTGTGACCCAGCTCCTCCTGGAGCAATGAAAGCCGGTTGTTTTGCATATGGGATACTAAGATTTGGGCGATATTCAATAACCTGAGTGCTCCGTGTAATTTGCTCTGACAGCCAGACTGGGGGCTGCTAGTGCTATTTGACACAACCGAGGGAGAATTTTCCCTGCTACATGTTGTATCTGTCAAAAAATGGGCAGTGCTGAAGCAAACCAATCTGAAGAGAAAAATAGAAGAAATATTGGATAGTAAGATCACGTCTGAAAGAGTGGGGCAAGTTTTCTGAAGCACTTCCTTGGGCATAGAAAACCTGCTTTTGACTACTTTCAAATTCAATGCTTAACTGCTGGTTTTGCCTCTCCTTCCAGGTGCAGTGACATATCTAGCTGAAGGATGATCTGTGTGCAAGTGGCCAGCATGATGTGGGATTTTATTACCCAATTTATCTCATAATTACCCCAAATTCTGGGAAATAAACCCTTACGGGGCCTCAATGACATTTATTGCTGACCTCTGCAGCGCTCCTGACACTGACAGTCACCAGATCAAAGTGACTTACCCGTTAGAAAAGGATAGCTTCCACATTAGTAATTATTTCATCTTCATTCATCAGAAGGACACAGTTTTGCTATTGGGAGCAATGGATTCAGTATTAGAAAATGGTCATGTATAATTTTTTTAAAAGCTAATGGCTTTAATGCTGGGCCATTTTCACCTCCAGCAAACAACAACCATTAATGACGCATTTTTCTGAAAAATGTGGGTTTATCAGATGTTAGCTGGCTGACCCTGCCTTTTGTTTCAGAAGAGAGACAATTTCTTTTATTAGCGCAAAGAATGTAGTTGGAAGATGAAGCCCGCAGAAAGGCCTTCTTTCTATACAATGCGCTGATATAAAAACCAGCCTCTGATCACACTTAGCCACTACCCCTCTCTGCTTTATCATTTGCACTTTTAGGAGTCCTCATGGCTTCACAGAGAGAGGGGTCAGAAGGGGAAATCCTGTCTGCATGGGGGTTTCTGGCAGGAAACTCTGTGTGCATCCAGTAATAACACACAATATTACTGTAATAACATTTCTGCTCAAAGTCCTCAGACTGAGCCTGGATGAGAAACTCAAGAGGTGCAAAGTCTGGGCAGACTCCTCAAACCCCCATATCGCTGCTTAGTGAAGATCAGCTTATCACTAGGCAGAAGATGCTATCCTATATGTAGATAAGGAATATCAAAATACACATACAACAAATGAGATGCATAGGAAAGTGGTAGAAAACATACATCTAATGTGAAATTTTTGATGGAAACATGAAAAGTAGAAGTAGAGGGAACCTCAAGAGACCCGGTAGTCCATCTGCCACCCTAAAAGACAACAGCTTACCCAAACCAACCCAGAAGGGTTTTAAGTAAATCTGTTCCAACATTCCTGGGTGGCACCTGCATACCTCTCCAAAAAGTCTCATGTGTGAACGGAGTCCTCATGCTTCATATTCTGTGGACTTTGAATGATTTTGTTGTTCTCCTTTTGCTAACGGGTCTTTGTGTTCCTTTACAGAAAGTGCCTGTGGGTTTGGTGCTGAGAACGGGAAGGTTACTCTGCGTGCAGAGGTACAACCCTCCTACTCACACTTTCTGACATAGTCTTCACTCCAGGTTTGATTTTCTTGCTTATTTTAGCAAACTGTGACTTTGCTGACTAATGTTTGCCTCGTCATCTCTGGTACTTCCCAAAGCTTTGTTGTAGAGGTGCTGCCTACTCTATTTCTATTTTGAAAAAATAATATAAGCCCCCCTATAGATTAATATTACTGCCAGACTAAACCAGTTTGATACTAAGGTTTACTGACATAAATCCTCCCATTCCTACCAGTCCAATGGTGTGAACTGCATTTCTAGTTTCACATCCAGCATGTCAGGACAGTTCTTAATTTCAGCCTTCTCCTCACTGTACTTTAAGTCCTTCCGCCTTGTTCTCACTGACGAATTAATAAGCAGTCTCCCTATCCAATCACCAGAAGGATGCTGGAGTTACACTAAAAATTTTAAATAGACAGGCAGAATAATAAAGAAGATGTCAGTCTGGTACATTCATATGGAATACACTGATTAAAGGCCTGATCTTATAAACCAGATCAGATCTATGTACCCAAAACGACATGACAACAACTACATTCAGACCCAAAGAAACCTCTGTTTTCTTAAAAGGTCATTAATGAAAAAAGGGAATAATGGCAGAAAGAAGACAGCTTCCTTCAAATCCCTGTTTGCTTCATCTTTTACAATGAATAATTGATAACTTTTCTTTCAAAAAGTCTTTTTTCCAATGAGTCTTGCCTTTACTTTGTGGTAGTTTCATTTAGATCATTCTCCCCTTTCTAATTTCTGAATATATTATGTGAAATGTGTCAAAAGCATGACTACCGTCAAGGCAGATTTAATTTTCTGTTTCTTCCCCGTCAGCAAGGCATGCTACCCCATCTAAAGGAAAAATTAGATTTCTTTGTCACAATTTGTTCCTAAGAGATTCATGGTCACTGCTACTTACTTCCTTGATATGCCAGGCGTGCTCTATAAATATTTGGTTTGTCTGTTTCAGTATTTTTCAGGAAATAAATGTTAATCCAACTGGTTTCTAATTCCCTATTGCTTCTTTACCCTTTTCTACCTTTCAGAAGTCAGGCCCTAGGGTTATGTTCTTCCAGTCTGGTTTTCTTTCTCACTTCTCTTCCGTTCATTCTCAAATTGATCTGCCAACAACCTTTGGACTGCTCCTACCCCCTCTCTAAGCACTCTAAGGGGAACGTCACCCTGCCCTTACACTGCTCTTACAATTTAAAGCCATCTCTTTTCTTAACTTTTAAACTTTTTTTTCCCTGTTTCCCCTGATTTCTTACTTTGCTGCTGATGTTAGACTACTTCAGGGAAAAATAAGTTATAATTGAAAAAAATAATATATGCCATGCCTGTTCAAATCGCTCATCATTCAATATGCTTCCCTAGCATTTGAATAACAAAGCAATCTTACATTAATCTATCTGTCTAACTAAATGCAGATTGCTTTTTGCCTTCCCCTTCCTTTCTGTTTTTGCTTCATATGCTCTTTCTGTAAATCATTACTAGTTTGACCAAGCTCAAAAGCTCATTTTTTTTCTCATGCTAGGGGTCACTGCAAAGGTGGTGATTTATGCATGATGATTTTTAGCACCCTTCTTGTTTATTTGTTCTACAGATGGGGTTTGAAAAAAAATGCTCTTTTTATTATATCTTTAATGAACTGCATAGCTTCCTAAAAAATATTCTTCTAGATATTTTCCTCATAAGATATCCCAGTTTTACCAAGCCCACTTCACTGAAGTCTAGTGCTTCCAACTACAGAAACCAACCAAACAAACAAAAAAGCAAATAAAACCCCTGCAGAATAAAGATCTTTAAAAAATTGTAGTTCTGTTCAGTAGCACTGCTTCTTTCATTGAAATAATTACCATGGACACCATGGGAAATGTAATATTCTTGTGCATGCCTATAGAGCTCTTGTTTGGGCAAAGCCATAAGCCCTGGACAAAAGTGAAGTATCGCAGGGGAGTGAAAGGTATTTTGGGTCAGGGCTGAGACCAAACAGTTTCTCTTCATCTTGCTACCAAGTTCTCCCTTGCTACTTGCAGCTGCCCACCTCTGGCTCTCCATCCCCTCCTGCTACGGCACGTGCAGTCCTGGCTGCCACCAGGGCTCCGCTCCTGGTGATCTCTGTGGGGCACAGACTGCCCGAGACTGTGAACATCACCCCCTCCGTGCTGCCAGTCTCATCCTCAGCTCTAACGACAGCCCCGAAGCATTGCTCATCCAATGACCTGGGTCATAGCAGTCTTTTGCAGACCAGCCGCCTTCTCCTTTTCAACCAATCCATTTGGGCACAACATTCCTCAGCCTCTTCACACTTTCCCGGACAACCTGTGTGTTCAGCTTCCACCTGCACTAAACCCCACCATTTCTGGGATGAAAACCAATCAGATCTGTAAGAAATTGCTGAAAATACTCAACCCTTAGACTTTGTTGTCCTGCAAGGTCTCCAGCGATCATCCCATCCTTTCAGAAAGCTGCACAAACCAAAGCACAACCTCCAACACAGCCAGATTCACTGATCTTCCCCTTCCACACCCCAGAAGATCACCCGCAGAGCCAGGTTTTTCCAGATCTGCCCCAGCCCGGGGCACTTTGCTTCTCCCAGGTGGATGGAGAAGCATCTGCAGTTGGAGGCAAGAGGGACGTTGCTGGCTGCACTCTGCTCCCACCGCACAGCCCCACTGCAGGAGGATGCCCGGGGGGTTCTGGCAGCACTGCCAGACACTGCTGCCACTGGTCAGACTGCTACAGACATGCTCGCTGCCCTTTTGTCTTCCCCTCGCCCTCGGCAAACCTTTCTTTGACATCTCTGCTGCGCTGGCATTTCCCTAAATATCTTGACATTTCCAAAGGAGTCAGTGTGCAAAAGCAGCCCCTGTTTTCTGAACCCCTGTCCACCTCATCCTGATGCCTGCTTGCTGCCTGACTCCCCTCCCAAGACAAGGTCTTACTGCCTTGAATGGGGCTCTACTTTTTTTTTTCCTTTTCATCAGAGTTCACTGTCAAAACACTGCCCAACCTGAGCCTGACCGCTGGCTCAGGGATTTTCCGAGCCTATTTGGTGACTGTGTTCAGGGTGCCCCAATGCGGTGGACCGGGGTGGACTCACATGGACAGCACAAGTTGCTCAGACCTGTTTCTATGGACAGTAGCGCAGGGACCCCACTACAATGGGTCTCCCTGGAAGCTGCTCCCAACCCTCAGTCTCCCATATATCTGATACCCAGACCCCTGGTCCCTCCAATCTGGACCTCAGATGCAGACCCCAAACCCCTCACCCTCCCTGCTTCCTGCTTTGGCCAGAATTTGCTAGTGGATTACACACACCCACAAACACACACATTCCTTTAATAATGCTTTAATAATCCCAAAAATACCTGCTGTCAGCCCTTCTGCTAAACATCCTATGATAAATCCCATACAGTTCTATAGTTCTCTTGTTTAATCCTCAAATTCTCCCACAGGCACCCCACAAAGATCCTACACCCATTTGGGCAATAATCCAGGGATTTGCGTAGTGTCCTGGAGAGTTTCTTCTGATGAACTGCTCTAGTTTCTAAAGAGGGACAATGGCTGAACCGTTCACCTCTGATGGTCTTAGGAGCAGCAGATGAAGAGGAATGAGCCTAGCCAGTTTTCCCCAGCTTGTCACTGCTCCTCTGATCTTTGTCTGGCCTCCGTGGTCACTTGAGCAGACGTTGTCAGCTATCCTTGCATGTGGACTCAGCCAGCAGAGGCCCTAATGAATCGCAGGGTATCGTTAACATAGGAAGCATTTTCACCCAGAGGGCACGCAGTGGGAAGATGCGTGTATTTAAGATGCTGACTTGGCCTGTAGCACAGAGGCATGTCATACCAGGTCTCATCCCACAACTGTGACCTGTCCCTGCCTCGTACAGGGACACCCAGGCAAGAGCACCATGAGGATGCCCCTACAGATCTGTTTATTTTTTATGCTGTAGATGATGGGGTTCAGCATGGGAAGGACCCGCAGGTGGATGTTGGCCATGAAGACATGAACGAGAGGGGAAGCATGCTGGCCCTACCAGTGAACCATGGACAAACCAACCACGTACAGGGGGATGTAGGGCATCAGGACTGCCAGGATACGGGACAGGCAGTTGTTCAAAGCTTGGGATGCGATGCTCAGAATGGCCCTAGCAATCAATATATATGACACAAAGATAAGGATGAAACCTAGCATCAGGAAGAGACCGGTTAAAATGAAGTCATACCAATTATTGGACATGATGTCAGCCCACACCAGCTTGATCGGGTCCTGATACAGACAGCAGGCGTGGGAGGGCACATGGGACTGGCAGAAGGGCAATCCTTTTAATACCACAAATGGGGGAACAGTTGGTAAGGTGCACCTGCACAGAGCAGCCAGCCCAACCCTGCCTATCCTGGCACTGGTGAGGATGGAGGAGTATTTCTGTGGATAGCAGGTGGCCACATAATCAAAAGCCATGGTCAGAAGCACCGAGGACTCCAAGAATGAGAATTAATGAGTTTATGAAAAAAGATTGAGCAAAACAAATGTAAAGACTAACCTGCCTGACATCAAACCAGAATACACTCTTCACAGTTGTAGAAAGAGACAAACCCAAACTGGTGGTGGCCAGCATAGAGAGGAAGCATTACATGGAGGCTTGGACCAGTGCTGGTAACAGACAGGATTGTGATGTTCCCCAGAAGTGACGCAACGCAAATGAAGGTGAAGGGAAGAGAGCCAGATGCTGACAGTTTCCAGCCCTCAGATGCCCAAAAGGATAAACGTGACTGGTGTGGAGCTGGACTTTTTGGGGGACATGATATACCAGAGATGGCCTGCAGTGAAAAAGAAATATCAAAGAAATCAAAGTGGGGGGGGTTGGACAAGATGATCTCTCGAGGTCCCTTCCAACCCCTACCATTTTGTGATTCTGTGAAAGTAGTGAGTCTAAGAGGACATAGCAAACACATGTAAATGTGACAGATGTGAAGCCAAAGCTGAAAGAACACAGATGTCAAATAGGGACATGGACCAGACACCACATACTTCAGGTCCTGGAGAGCCCAGCTGATGGGTGTTATCTTAAGATAAGGTCATACAGAGAAGACATCCATAAAGCAGCTCATTTTGGGGTTCTTCTCTGCATCACATGAGCTGCAGCACTGTAATGCAGTTTTCAGTGAAAGCATGCTGCTTATAAAAATATTTCTGCACATACTAAATATGGGAGATATGAAAAATGTATCTGTGTCATATCACTATTTTACAAAAACCTTAGTTTTTGTCTAACCTTAGTTAGAGCTCCTTCTTCTAGCCTGATGTTTTCACCTCGAAGCCCAGGCCTTCCCAAAGATCTGCTGGGTGAGCAGGGTTCAGAAAGAGAGGAGGGAGTCACTGCCAGATTCCCTCACGGGTCTACCAGCACACATCTGCTTGTACCTGCTCTGTGAAAGCCCAGCATTCCTGTGCCAGCCAGGACATAAACAGGCAAGTCTGCACCAGCCTACCCAGCCCCTCTTGAGACCATACTGCCAACAGCCTGCAGATTGCTGGGTTCACAGAGCGGGGACATGGACCAGGCAACAGCTGACAGGGCTGCACAGGACATGGGAGGGCTCCTGCATGCACTTTTAAGACGGCAGAGCCAGGTCTCCAAGTGACGGTCGGGCTTGGCATGAGCGCAGCCAGGAGCTTGCATTGCCCTCATTAGGGGCTTTGTGCTGAGCAGAGGGACACACTGCTACCACCCTGCGAACGCTGCGGTTCAGCAGCCACAGGGCCGATGTGCTCCTGCCACCTCCCCATATGCCTGCATCCTGTGCAACTCATCCTTGGATGGCTCCGACAGACTCGTGAGCTGGCACCAGAGAGGGCATGAAAAGGGACTTTTTTTTTAAAGGCAATGACTTGTGAAGAGCCTGAATAGGTTTTGTTGAAATAGGTGTCAGCGCTGGAAAAATCAGAGATGTTGTTGAAAATGTGTTAAATATCTCGCTCCGAGGGACTGTGGTTTGAGCAGGGTATCGGACCACAGACCCCCAGACCTCCTTGCCAACCTACCTGATTCTTTGACTTTATGATCCTGTGATCCTGGTGCCCTGCTCCTGTGAGGAAGGAGGATCCCTGCTGGAGGGGCTGGCAGGGAGCTACCAGTGAAGGATCTGCTGCCTGAGCAGACCTGGAGGTACCTACAGGTTCTTCCAAGAAGCCCCTGAAGGGCTGTGGAATCACACTTCTCTGCGGTGTGATTAAGGAGACCCACACCACAGATGAACCCCTTCCTGACCCCAGTGAGCCCCAACCCACACAGTAGCATTGCCTGGGGTGTTTTCAGAGAGGTTTGGAATTGACAGCCCAGCATGTCCACAGTATCCAGGGTGGCACAAGTTCATGCATGGTGGCAAAGAAAACATCACATTCCATTACCCTAATTCATCTTGGCCCTTGATGATACAGAAAGAAAATTATGTTATTCATTGCATGGAAGTACACCTTGTAAGGTGTGTGTCCCACATCCAAGCACACAGCCTGGGACAGAGCCAGGGGAAAGCTAGTGGCTGTGAAACTAAAGAAACAGCCAAACTATTCTATGCACCATTCATTTCAGCTGAAAGATGCTGTCAGCCACCCTGATGAGATCAGTGCAGGGACAGCAGAACCCCTTGGCCCCTGCTTGCTCTGAGAGCGAGTGCATTGGTCAGGGGAGAGAAGGAGTTGATAGCTCCAGCTAAATGATGACTCATGCAGGGAGAGCATGAAGTGAGGTGATGCATATAGGCCCCAGAATAGGGTTACAAGGGTGAAATCAATTAGCTGGTGATCTGCAGAGATTGCAGGAGCTCCTCACTGAACACCACCACCACAGCTCTCCTGCAACCCAGCTCCTAACAGGCAGTCCTCACTGATACAGCTGCTCTAGCAGAGATGTTTGGGTAGCTCCTCACCCTGGTTCACCCCAGTGGGATAGTAAACAGCAAAGAGGGTGGACAAAGACAGTGAGGCAGTGTTGGGCAGTCTGATATTTCAAGATATCATGAGCAATGTAAGGGCAGTGCTTCCCTATGGCAGACTGAGCAGTCAGTATTTGCCAAGTAGAGGAAAGGAGCATATCTAGACTTGCAGCTGGAAGTGGTGACTCTTCTAACAGTTGAGGAGCTAAACCTTTGTAAGCTGGGTATTTTTGCTACTTGAAAAATTCTCCTCAGTTATCTCAGTTTCTGGACTTCAAGAGATTTTCTTTGAAAACAGTATAATTGAAATAATGAGTAAAGAGTGATATTTAGCATGCTAGGATTAATGCACAAATGATTGCAGAGTCATAAAATCTATCACAAGAAGCAAATACATAGAATAGCACAGGCAAAACATTTAACTTAGCTCAACACAGGGCTGAGCAGATGAACTTGGACTGTGGTAAGAGATGGATATCTGATCTAACCAGCCTCTTCTCTTCAAGGATGCCTTTTTCTAGAATAGCTTCATAAAGCAAAACCTTTCTATAGTATGCAGCAAGTGATCCCAGCTCAAGTAAGAACATTAAGTTGTTGACTCTGCTAACCAGACACACACACAAAAAAAAATCACTATAGCCCAACAGATACCACATAACCTCAAGAAGTCCCCATCCAAAATATCCCCAATGCAAGGAAATGCTAAAGCAACAACAGAGACAAGCTGTCTCTAGCCTGCAGTCATCCTATCCCCTCAACTCCTCCCTTAGTCAGAAGTTGCTGTCTCTGTCTCCGAGAGGCAGTTCCTGTGGATCTGTTTAGTTTCTGTGCTGTAGATGATGGGGTTCAGCATGGGGAGTACCAGCAGGTAGACATTGTCCATGATTACATGAATGAAAGGGGAAGCACACTTGCTGTACCAGTGGGCCATGGACCGCCAGGATACAGGACAAGCAGTTGTTCAAAGCCTTGAGATGCTCCCTCTGGGAGGAATGGCCCCAGAATGGCCCCAGCAATATATGGCATAAAGGCGAGGATGAGGTCAAAACTCAGAAAGAACAGCTACAGCAAAGCCATACCAGTTATTGAATGCGTGGTCTATACACACCAGCTTGATCAGCTCCTGATGCAGACAGTAATGGTAACCTTAATTCCAGAAGTGGAGGAATGCTCGATGAGACACCTGGACCAGCCCAGGACACCAGCCTGATCCTGCCTATCCTGGCACTGGTGAGCACGGAGGAGGAGTAGCTCAGCAAGTAGTAGGTGGCTGCATAGCAATCAGAGGTCATGGCTGGAAGCACAGAGGACTCCACAAAGGAGAAGGAATGAATTAAAAAAAGATTGAGCAATGCCAGTCAGAATTAACACCAAGGGTTTACAAGCCAGTGTTCCGTAATGTCATTCATGCTGTAACATGGATGCTCTGCATTACATCACTACAGGGTGTTTTAAATAAAGCTCCACTCTCTCTCTCCCCCTCAAAGAATTTGAGGGTATATCCTGTCCTGGGAAGCAAGAACAATTATGGTGCTGTTGGCAGCCTTAGCAACGTGATCCTCTTCCAGCAAGAGCCAAGGGACAGAGGGAAAGAGGAACTAATTGAAGCCACAGCCCAGTTTGCCCAGATCTCATGCAGTAGCTTGCAATAGGCAAAGTTATCCTACCATTGCCGAGCACGGAAACAGTACCGACAGGACCGATGAAGTGTCCAGGGACCAAGTGTCTACAGCTAGAAGTTTCTCATAAAGAAGAGATTTGGCTGCAGTATCACTTGCAGCTAATCCCAAGGTACTTTCAAAGGATAAAACTGAGTGGTTGGAAACAGCGAGGTCAGATGTTCCTCCAGGGACAGGCCTGTAGGCAGGGTTTTCACATCACTGTGGGATAGGAGGACTTCACACTAGCACTGAAGGGGTTCCCAATATGCTTCCAAGAGACAAATACCCGAGCATTATTTAGAGACAGTGGCAGAGCTGACCAGAACCTGCAGAGACAACAAGCCTGTGGACAGTGGGAGCTGCCTGGATGGGATTTTCCTTAAGTTTAAGCAGCCTTGCCTTAGAGTTGTTTTATTTTTGTCCTTTATGGAGATTGCTGTCACAGGAATCAGCTCCAGGTGCTGCTTCTTCCCCATCCCTAGCTGGGTCAGGCAGGGCAAACCCCTACCCCACACACAGGCTAGAAGACACTGACTTTAAGCCAGGGTCAGTCCTAGGATAGCTTCAGCTTCTGCAGACAACACATTAAAGTTAGAGAAGGAAAGAATAAAAGTGCTTCTGTGTTTCATATAAAGGTAAGTAACTAGCTACAATGGAGGCTGTATCATCAGGAGCATTTCAGAAATCCAATAAACCAGAAAAAACTTCTGGGAATAGCTGCTTTGATCTAAAGACTGCTTAAAGTATTTGAAATACTGCAAATCTCTGCATACTGGACTGCTGTGGACTTTGCCTGATCTGAGCAGCCCTGTGCATTTCCCTATTACTCTCCCCTTTGCCATTCCTTTCAAAAGTTGCTGAAATTTTGCTAGAGGCTTGTTTTCACTTCTGAGGAAGAAAAAAAAAAATACGTACAGCAGTGAGCCTTTGCACAGCTACCCATGACATCTGCAAGTCTCAAGTGGGAGCCTGTGAACTATTGCTCCCAGGGAAGAGCAAGTCTTGAAGCAACACAGATATGCAGGCAAAACCAGGTCGTAGGCAGGAAGAAGAAAGCTATACCAGTCAAACTGAACTGCAGAGCTGTGGCAAAGGAGCAGGAGCTTTCCATATACCATCTCTGGACAGCTGCAGGACAAGGACAGTTCTGCTAAGACACTCCTCGGTCACCTGCTGGGCTGGGAAAGCAGGTGCCGCTCGCACCAGACTGCGGCAGCAATTTGCACTTAGCTCCAGCAACCCATGCACAGAAGGTCAGCCTGCTCCTGCACCCAGCTTTGAGGGGCTCGGAGGGAGGAGGAAGCGGCACAGAAGAGTGGCTGTGACTGGGGAGGAGACATTACATGCGCTTCTCATAGCTAGCTGTGGTCTGCTGCAGGAGCCCCAGTGCGGACATGCAGGCAACTCTGTGCCTCCTCCAGCAGAATAGGGCAGAGCAGAGCAGTAAGGAGCCACAGCACCCAGGAGATAGATATGCAGCTGCCCAGGAGTCTACATCTTTCCTACCCCTCAAGCAATATCCTACATCTACAGATCCCCACACCCACCCCCACCCGGTCCAGACCAGCAGCTTTGTTCCACCCCATCAATTGTACTGAAGTACAACAAGGCTGATTCAGAGGAGTATTTTATTATCACCCCAACACTTCAGTGAGTCAGAGCAATCTGAAAGACCAGACACCAGAGCTCAGCCAAGGACCTTGAACAAGCACTGCCAACCCAGCACACAACCATGAGTTGGGAACAGATATGAAGGAGCCCCTACATCAGAGCAAAGACACACAGTATTACCCTTCCTGGGATGGCAAGGAAATAACTGCCTTTGTCAGCAGCTGGAAGTAGAGACAGGTATCAAGGTCTAATAACATAACTCATGCAGAACACTTACTGGGATGCGTGACCAGTTTGAACAGACAGACTTAAGTAACCTATTCTAGCTTGTCTTGTAGGGCAGCTGGAGCAGTCCAAGCCATGTCCCTTCAGGGAGCAGTCACAGGGACCCGCATCCATGGGATCCACAGCCCCCAGCTCCCCCAGGGACCACCACAAGGGCCAGAGGCAGCAGGACCAGGGCAGGCCATGGCAGAGCACACACAGCTTTGTCAGCCTCAGGAGTTGCGTTTTTCATCCAAGCAGGGGAGGATCTCTTTTTCCAAGCATAGTACTTTGCCACAACCACATTGGGGTTTCCCTGGGCAGGGTCAAACCACATCTGGATGCAGCGTCCACTGCCCCGGTGCTCTGTGGTGTATTTATAGGAGTTAGACCAGATTTTCTCACACAGGTCTTTTGGTCGGGGGAAGACGTGGCTGAAGGGCCTGCACATGGAGCCCCAAGGACAGCGGTTCGTTCCTGAAGACAGACAACACCAGAAAACAACACGAGTTAGCACACTTCTTCATTTACGCCCTTTCACCTGGGCGGAGCGGGCCACCTGCCCACAGCCCATCACTGCATCTCTGCTGATGGACGGTGGCTTGGCCACCTTCTAGTCAGCAACTCCACAGACAGACAAGAGCAATTAGGGGTCTTGGCTCCCGCCACCAGGCAGGCAGCAGTGACGCTGCCAGGGGCTGGCCTGAAGGGGCGAGGAGAAGCTTGCCCACATTGCCCACTGACCTGTTGCCCAGTTCCAGCCCTTGTGCCAGTTCTCTTTGCACGTGACGAAGTCCTTGCAATCCTCCCACCACTCCTCGCAGTCCTCTTTGCAGAGTGGCACATGAAGAATCCTCTCCCGACGCCAGCTGCTGTCAACCTGCAAAAGAGAGCAGGACCATGCATGCTGGTGGCAGCCCTTGCAAGTTAAGGGGCAGGATCTGCCACATCCCAGGTTCCCCACCCTCAGCCCCTTGCACTGGGCTCCACAGCTAACTCAGAAGAGTGTCAGCCCCAGCAGAGGCATGCCTTGACAACAAGCAATTCTTCCATCAGCCTGTCTGACTGCCTAAGCAGAGGCTAGCAAAGTCCTCTGAATCTTTCCACCCAGTAGGAAAGTTTGCAGTGTCCCTGGAAAGCACACTCCCATACATGCCGGGGGTATGCTACACTGGGGACCAGCATAGAACACATCATGCAGCCAGCACAAGCCCTGTTGTCTTAATCACAGCAGATCTGATCCTACCTGGTCAATCCAGGGCCCCAAGTTGGGTGAGCACTCATACAAGCATGTGTCCTGGATGAAGTGGCGCTTGCACTTGGGTGGCATCAGCCCACAATGGTTCCAATTGAAGTTGTACAGGTTGGATTGGTCCTTGTGGGCTTCTGAACTGGTGTTGGCTGTGCAGCAGGCGTTGTCCTTCCAGGGAGCGCACTACCACAGAGCACGAGACAGGCTGGTCAGGGATGGCAGACAGCAGCTCGAGGGAGTCGGAGGATGCTGCGGGTGCCAGCTCCCTGCATAGCCTACAGCAAGAAGCCTTCAGCAGCAAGAGGATTTTCTCTCCTCCAGCAAACCCTTGGGCACTGTGGACTGACGAGTTCAGGGCTGCAGCAAGGTGGGGGTTGAGGAAGAGCAGGAGGAGGACTCTGAAGGTCAGATCCTCACCAGGAATTAGTGCCAGCCTGAGGAATAGAAACAAACTCCCTTTTCTTGCACCCTAGCTTGGTCTTAGCCCCATCTCCACCAAGGACCTGGGGACAGAGCTCTCCAATTAGCAAGAAGAGTAACACAGAGGGAGCAGATAAAAGTGTCTTTCCTTGCCATCCTTTACCTTGTTCTGATCTGGGGTACCTAAGCTTTGGGAAGGGGAGGCATCCTGGTTAAAGAGGGGTGACACTGAGCTGACAGAAATCCTCACACCACTGCATCTGCCCTAGCCATTTGCTAGAATAAGAGCAAACAAACACACCTTATGCCCAGCACGGGCTTTCTTCCTCAGGCAAGTGGTTGCTAAGCCCAAAGCACACACCAGCCCACATCACCTGGGGAGGCAGGTACAGGGGACCCAGACAATCCCACCTAACACATCAGCAGTCATACCTGGTCATGCAGCATCCCCTCTGGGCCAGGCTTGGTTTTGTGGTGCTTGGCATCCATACAGATGTTCAGCAATGGGTCCTTCACAGGCATCACCGTGGAGGCAGCCAACAGCACAAGCAGCACCTGCCCCACTCCCATCCCCACAGCCAGCCCAGTCTGACCAGGAGAGCTGGGAAGTTAGAGCTGGAAGGGAAACAGCATGGGAGGGGTTTTGCTACGAGCAGCAGTAAACAAGGTGCTGTGAGGGCCAGGCACTCCCAAGGACACACCAGCAGACCATCAGCAACTCACAGCACCAAGGACACAAGTGCAGCCTCCCCAAGCAACGCTGTGAGGTCAGCTACATGGTGTCCTTCGGACAACACTGCAGAGACAAACAGCCCTTTTAGTGCTTGGGCTATTCAGCAGTTAACCTCAAACACCCCTGATCAAAGAGGATGCCGTGCAAGACCCATTCAAATTGGGATCCTTCTGCATTAAGCCACCCCACTGTTTCAGTGCAGAGCTTTCACCTCCCAAGCCTTCTGCAACTAGACATTGCTAGTTAAGGGATCTCTTTAGCTAGTGGTTCAGAGGAGGCAGTTAAGTCCACTAGCACACTGATATCTGGTGTGGACCACAAGCCTCAGGATGCCTGACTTGTTTTCAGGAATATATTAAGAGAGGAAGGCATTTTCTTTGGTTCATCTGCACCTGGGCCTCTGGAGACCCACAGCCGAGGTCACTAAAGGAGGCCTGACTTAAGCAATAAAAGATATTCCACATAATCGAGCCTTGGCCTCCTCTGCCCACCTAGAGGCTGATAGGACTTTTATAGTCATTTACTAAAGCAACAACAAAAAAACCCAAACCAAACAATGAGAGCTCCCCACCACCCCCCAAAAAAACACCCCAGCCAACCAAATAGTGTAGTACTCCCTCACATTCCTTATCAGTACAGCATAAGGGTATAAAACAACTTTCTTTTAAGAAGCATTTTGCTAAACACAGGGACAAGACAAACCATTTACAGCATTAAAATAGCATGAAACAACACAGAAGACAGCAATTACCAAAGTAAGGAAGCAGACACATAAATCTGAGGACTAGGAAGTAGCTAACTTGCATCATAACTACACATAAAGCCAACAACAACAACAACAAACTAAAAACAAACAAACCAACCGACCCCAAAACAACCAGCCTTACCAGCCCAGATAGCCTCTGAACCCTCTGTAACACCTTAAAAACACTCAGCAGAGCAACTTCCTGGGGTCAGCTTTAATGGAAAAGCCTTCTAACACAGGTGCTGGCACTTGAAAGTACCTTCCTAATATGTTTAACGAGGTTTAACTTCTGCCAGCATTTGTTACCTTAGAAGCAGTTGTTTTGGTGACAACCAGCTTGTCCAGCCTCTTTTACAAGCAACACTCTCTTGCCTGGGAAACAATCTAGGTTTTTTTCTCAAAAGGCAAGTCTCTTATCAACCTTGGCCCTTTTTCCTCTCCTCACCTTACACCAGGCAGTTTTGGTTTGCACGAGACAAAAAGCCCAAGGAGGGACACATCCAGGATTCCGCCATGCACCAAGAATAAATACAAAAGGGCTAATGCTCATCACAAAAAAATGACATGCAGGAGTAAGTGCTATTGTCTCAGAAGGAAGAACAATAACTCCCAACACAAAAAATAAATGCGAGCTGGTGAGGGGAAACAGTGCACCTTGTTGCAAAAACCTGAGAACGCTAATTCAAGCTAAAAGCTAGGGTTTGCTCACAAGACCCCTTGGAAAGCCCTCACCCTCAGCAAAGGGGCAGAGTCTTCCTCCTGGAACAGCACAGGTTTTGGGGCTGTTTTGCTCTTTTCTTCAATCACATTGCTGATGTTTTGGCGATGAACCCACTTGCCTAAGGAGTTCATCTTCCTAAATTTAATGCATGAACACTGTAGGCTCTAGGAGACCCTGCTTTAGTGATTTCTACAGTCTAATGACATGAATATTGACCTCTGCATGTTCATTCTGAACCAGACACTGTTTTAATTTCTCGTGTCATGCTTCTAGCTCTCATATTGGAAGTGACAGTGAACAGATCTTCCCCCTCCTCATCTTTAAGCCTTTGCCACCTCTGTCATATCTTCTCTCCGTTGCCTCTCTCCAACCGAAACCACAGTCTGCTTACTCATTTCCCATGACAAGTGTTTTGCTCTCTGAGGCATCAGGATTGCAGCAGAGTTTCAGATGCACAAGGCTGTCCTGGCCTTGTTTTCTGGTCCTTGCCTAGAAATTTCTAATATCTAGTTTGGTTTTGGAACTGCTGATCACTGAACTGTGTTGTCGTAACACTATCATAACTGTGACAGCTTGTTCCTGAGAGATAATTGTTAGCCACCAGCCTGTCATTTTCTATCTGAAGTGTTCTGTTTTTTTCCCCAAGTGCATCGCTGTATGTTTATCTCAACTGCCTTTTTTTAAAATCTGTTGTTTTATTGTTCAGTGACTCAGTCTTATCAGGGTCTTCTGCAGACTTTTGCAGCTGGTCCTCCTGTTCCTGGAGTAATTTAGTATCATCAGAAACTTGGTTGCCTTGCTGTTTTCCCCTCCCTTTCCCAGATAAAACTTGTTGAAAAGCAGAAATCCCAGTGCAGATTCCTGTAGGGGTTCACAGTAAACGATAGCCATGCACCTTTACTTTATGATTCAATTATTCAGTGGTGTGTGTAACTTTACTCTCATTCATGGCTGCTTATTTGATGACCTTCGGTGGGGACCTTGCTCAGAGCCCTTGGGAATCCAGGTAGACTCTGTCACCTGGATCTGCCCCAGCCAGAATCCTTTGCAGTCCTTGGAGGACTTGCAATATGTTAGGGAGTCCTGCCTGCACGTTAGAAGAGCCATACTGACCCTTTCCCCATATGGCATACTTATCGATGTGCCTATGGATTCAGCCTTTATTACATTTTCTGCAACCTTTTCCCTCAGAAATACAGTGCTCATGGCTGTGCAGATCCCTTCATCTCTCCAGAAAGCCTTTTAAGGTCTCCCATGTGAACACGTAGACCTTGTCCTTGCAGGGGGTACTTGTACACGTGACAGTGCAGAAAATGGAGAAACTCTCTCCCTCTCACTGTAGTCTTGCCCATACCCTCATGATTGTCCTGCTCTGCGCTGGTGCGGCCTCACCTTGAGCGCTGGGTGCAGTTTTGGGCACCACAGTACATTAAGGATATAAAACTACTAGAGAGTATACTAGAGAAGCACTTAGACATCACCCTCAGAGGTATGGTGTAAATCTGGGGTTGTCCCGTGCAGGGACAGGAGTTGGACTTGATGATCCGTGTGGGTCCCTTCCAGCTCAGGACATCCTATGATTCTGTGATATTAATGGGATGGGTAGGTGGCTGGGGGCATCCGCATTTGTTCCATCCAGCTGACCGTGCAACCAGTCTCCAGGGTCTGGGATCACATTGCTTTGGATGCTTCTTCCCTGGGGTCACATCTCAGTGAGCAGCTGCTGGGGAATGGCTTTAGGATGTGCTGAGTGCCTCTGGGCACCCCAGGGTCTGCATTCGCCAGGAGCTCAATGCACTTGCCTATGCGTTGTTGCTTAGTGCCACTGGAGACCACAGATCTCATTGGAGATGCCTGGTGGTGTCCCACGTGGCTTCCCACTGCCACTGCTACAAAGGGCCATGTGTTTTGTTATGATCAGAATCTCATTTATGGGCAAAAAGCAAGTGCACTTTATGTATAAAGCCAAGAATTAATTGTTAGTGTAATTGAAAGCAGGCTAATAGAAGAATCATTGTTAGTCCAGATCCAGTTATTATGGAAAAAAGGAAATAAATCAATATTTCTCTACAGAAAAAGAAGTAGTAGTANTTGTGCTTTGCTCTTTGTCACCCCAAAACCATTTTTGTCCAGCTCCAAGCTTGCATTTCTTTAACCAACCTTTCCTGAGTTGTTTATAGCTGTGAGGTCTCCAGTGCCAGCCTGTGCTCCACCTCTTATCACCTGCAGTCTATGCTGCATCCTGTGTCCCCACTTCTCAAGGCCCCTGCCATCTTGCCAGATGTGTATTTCTCAGCACTACACCATTATGCTGAAGTCATAAATATCCATTCAGCACAGAATAGATACTTTTTGCTGCTATCTGCATAAAACTGAAACTATGGTTGCACCATACAAGGGTAAGTTAAAAACCCATAGCCATAGTCAGAATAAAAATTGCCATTACTGCTAAATCTGGTAAAAACAAAGCTCCAGGCAGGTCAAGACAAGTTCAAAGAGAGAAAACCTGGCATGCCTCAGTCCCGAGACCTTGCAAACTCAGTACAAAGCTGGTGGCCAGCAGTGGCCATGTCGTGGTACTGGGCTACAGGGTCAGCGTGCAGGACTTGTGCCACAGCTGCCCGGCCAGGCAGATGCTGAGGACATCCTGAACGGGACTCAGCACCAAGGGGGATCAACTAAGCTGAGCCCTGGATCGCCACTGACTGCGGGGGCATGGGATGCCCCATGCAGACAGGGGACCCTTGCAGAGAAACACCCGCCACCAGCACAAGAAGACGCCTCCACAGAGGCACCCGTGTTTAACCATCTCACGCTGGAGCTGCATCTCAGTCCTGGAGTCCTCCAGGAGTGAATCAGTGTTCATCTATAAGAAGAGCAGAGATAACCCCAGGGTCCCTGAGAGAACATCTAATGTTTTCTTCCTTTCCCTGAAAAATTGGTTAAAATGCACTTTAAAAGTGAGTGTAAGCAGGCACTTCTTGATGCATGTAGAAGGAAAGGGAAAAAAGGTGATATATTTTACGTTGGACAGATATTGTTGCTTTAGAGTTCTCATTTCAAATACTTGTTTGTTCCATCCATCAAAAGTTTTATTGTCTAAAAATTTTAGGATTTTGAAGGTTGTTGTTAAAATTGAAATCGGAGATTACATGACACAACTCCTCTTGGATCACTTCGGTCTTGTAACAGGGAAGAAGTTTTCTGGGCCCCTGCACACCAGGGCAGCTTGGTGAACTGTTCGGGTCAGTGGATGTTGCTAGCAGTGCTCATGGAGAATAAGCAGTGTAGGTCTGCCTAGGTGGATAGCTCAGATGAGAAAAGGAGTTACCTTTGCTGTTCAAAAGGACGCTGGGCACTCAGGTACTTCGGGGTGAGGAGGTGATGGTGGAGAGACAGCAGATACAGGTAGAGAGACTGCAAAGGCTAATTTGTTCTGCTGCTGCTCTGCAACAAAAACTCCAATTATTTGTTTTACTGGGTAACATACTCACATGTTCTGCTTGCTGGAAGGTTAGGAACAGAAACTGCCTCTTTTTGATAAAGTACTTTAATAGCCCTGAATGAAGAGGCTACACACATAGAATTAAGTTACATGTGAGCCAAGAAAGAAGAAAAACCTAAGAACAGAAAGCAAGGAAGGAGTAAAAAAAGGGGGAAATGATAGTGAAAGATATGTGAATGAAGGCAGAGCCACAGCGTGATCTTTCTTGAAAATCAAAGTTCCTACCTGAAAATGAAATGTCTCAGAAGCCTCAGGGGCTTCCCATGGGGATTACAGACATGTTGTCTCAGACCCATAGTAAGGGCAGAATCGATTTGGGATCCACAAAGCAAGATGGAAACTGGCCTCTGAACACACAGGCTGGGAAAATAAACCCACATGCACATGGGAGTGCTGGGGAAATGCAGGGGGAAGGCAGCTCAGAAGAAAAGCTAAAGAAAACCGCTAAGTTCATCCAACTGCTAAATCCTGTATTTTGACTCTTCTGCAGTAGATTTGTGTTAACATGATGATGTTGTCTGGATGTGCACTGAGGAATGGCAGGGGGTTCGTTCCTGTATCTTGGCCCAGTGCTTGCTCAGTGTATCATACAAACCGGCCCTGGAGCACGCTTCCTTGCTGCGCAGGGGTATGTTGTACTGCTGAGGTGAGATATAATTGGACAAGTGAGATTTTAGTCCCCCAAGATCATCCCTGAACACCAGCAATGAAGTATATAGCTCCTCATTTTGTCTCTGTGTGCATCTCTGTTCTTATACTGCTCTCAGCTCCGCTGCATTTCTTCTGCTCAGAGGCACCTTCCACCCCAAAGCCTCGTGTGCCATTGGTATTTGAGCCACGGCGGGTCAGCACTTTCCCAGTGGGCACATGTGGGTGGCAGACCAGGGCCATCGCTCCTTGCTTTGTGTCATTTCTGAGAGGGTTGTCTGCGGCAGCCCATTGCAATGGTTCTGCTGCTTCCTCGCAGAGCAGCTATCGAATTGCCAGTCTCCGCAGGGAAGGTTGCTGGGATCTGTGTAGGGAGGGTACATGACTCTGGCCAATTCCCCCTATAGCATCCCAACTTCTGTTATTGTATTACTAGTGACAATAGGGGTCACGCCCCTGACGGCTCACTAGAATATATTTTTATGGACCCATTACTCATTAATTTGTATAATCACCTTTTAAACCCCCTGATGCTGTCCTCCTTTGTAAGTGACTGTGAAAACAAGTTTCAGGAACTGCTCTGCTGTAGAAGTATTTTCTGCTGTGTCAAACTCTTTTCCTACTAGTTTCAAGTAGTTTTAATATTGGTGAGTGACTGCTGTGCATTCAGCCCAATATTTCAAAGTCTCATACATCTTTGACCAAGGCCAGACTGGCGGCAGTCTTTCACTGCCACGTCTGCCAAAAAAGTGGCCTTTCACCAGACAAACTGCCAAGGTAGTATCAGTGCACGGCTACTTTATGCATGATTATGCAATATTGCAATTATTAGACTATGCAAGCATGGAGATGCATGAAACACTCTTGGACACCCTTCCACAGGAGCAGCAACGTGTGTTTATCTCACCTCCACCAACATCAGTGCTGTCCTGTGGGTCAGCATCCAGGGTGAGGGAGGCATTCTTGCTGCCCATGGTCGCTTGGGTCTCAGCTGACGGAGTCATTGCCTTGAACAGCTAGTGGAAAAATTGGGTGATTTTGATCAAGAAAGGGAAGCATATTGTCAGAAAGAAGCTGGAGCTACTCTCCAACCACAGAAGAAATACACCTGTAGTTGGCCAAAGTATTTGAAGGGTTCTCCTGGTATCCACTCTGCTCTGACCAGGTGCGGTGGCTAGCATGCTATTTTCATAGAATCATAGAAT
>VZTV01035724.1:14790-36007 GCA_013400875.1 Anhinga rufa
TCCTTTTTTAAAAAAAAAAAAACAAAAAACAAACCAAAACAAAAAACCTCCTAAACAAACAGACCAAACCCAACACGCACACCTCGCGAACCAAGCATCCATCCGAGTGCAGCTGATTTGCTTCTGGAGCAGGAAAGGTGTGCTGGCAGGGCCCCAACGCTTGAGCGCCCTGCGGTGCTCGGGCAGGGCCCGCCGGAGCCTGACCCTCAGCCTGAGCAAGCTGCCCCGGCCAAGCAGGTACGAGCCCCGCGCTGTGGCCCGTGGCCCTCGCCCTCGTGTTGACCACAAGTTTGCACGTGGTTTTTCCTTCGTGCCCAGTTTCCCCATCGTTAAATGTCTCTTCCCTGCTTGACTGAGAAGTTGTGAAAGGCGAGAGTGTCATGAAAGTACCTTGGGCTGGCTGGACGAGTTCAAATAGGGAACAAAAACTGAGGGTTTCTCCGTATGGGGGCATCGCTACAGCACAATTTGCGGTGTGAGTTTTTACCGCGTTAGCTACTCTGTATTAGTTGTCTGTGAAGGTGAGCCTTCGGTGGTACGCGCTGCAGAAGGGCAGTCCGTAAGAGATGGTGTTGGCTTGCAGACAAAAATACGGTACTTGTATTTCAGAAAAATAAGCTGAAAATCCGTATCTGCTTGAATGTATTTTGTGAATACCTTGGGAATACAACTCGGTGCGTGTGTGTTGCTTTTCTTTAAGGGAAAACTATTGCATGTCTTCAGTTAACTGATGAGAGGAATGGAGAGGACACAGCCAGGGTCTTGTGGGAGGCGCACAGCAGTAGGACAAGAGGCAACAGACACAAGTTGCAACAAGGGAAATTCCAATGAGATATTAGAGAAAAAAAAATAAATTAACACGAGGGGGGTCAAACATTGGAACAGGCTCCCTGGGGAGGTGGGGATGTCCTTGCAGATAGTCAGAACTCAGCTGGACAAGGCCCTGAGAAACCCCAGTCCATTTGTCCCTGTTTTGTTGGGGGGATAGGATAGGGTGAATAAAAGTCGCTTCCAGTTCATGTTGTTGTGATTCTGCTGTAATTGGAAGGGGGGGAGTGGGGGGAAAGTCAGTGAAAATTCAGGTGAAAACAGGAGAAGAAACGCTTTGAATATTCCTTCTCAAACACAACAGAGTATTGCCTTTTTGGCTTGGGTTTTAATGACTTTTTTTCTTCCTTTAATGTTATAATTAGGAAGACATTCCTCCACTGAAGAGGAAACGGACAAATTTTCCACCAAGGTAGAAGCAGGTTTTACTTACAGGTGATTGGCTATTTAATGAGATCAAGCACAGATCTCTTTTTCAGAGGAAGGTTGGTGTCAATTATAAAAATTTTAATCTTCATCAGGGATGAACATTGCTTGGCTTGTGTGGGAATAGACTATGAGAGAAACACAGGGTTATGCAGCTTTGTGGCCTTTTGACTGCTTTTGAGGGATCCGGGAAGTAAAGCTAGGGTCTACTACCCTAACCACTCTAGCCAGTAGTTGCGTCTCTGCTGGAAAACCTTCTGAGGCCTGCAGATGAAAGGCTTGGAAACCGCTGCGTCTTGGTGGATGGGTCATGATAATTTTTGTGAGGCGCTCAGCAAGTGCAGAAAAAGACTTTATTGTGTGTGCCTGAACGTGATGAGCCTCTGGGGAAGGAGTGCACTCTTCTTTGAAAATGCTTTGGTTTTTTGCTTTTTTTTAAGTTTTGAATTCTCTTAGAAGGCAGAACAGATCTATTAATATCTATCTGCTAATGAGCTTCTGCACTTGTTATATCAACTAGTATAGGAATTTCCTCTCTGTGCCTGAGTCACCTGGGACATTGAGGAGACAGGGACTTTAACATCCTGCAGCAGGCCAGTGGCTGAATCCTAGTACCCACAAAGCAAGCCACTGCTTCTGCAGAGAAGTGGAACATACTTTGGATGCTAAGGTGCCTGTTTGCATGCTACTTTCTAAAGTTATTTTACACTTCCTTGGTGTACAGTTTCACTTGGGTTGTCAAAGTTGATCCATGTGGATGACATTGCTAAAGATATATTTTTTTTTTTGGCACTGAGTGTAGGTTTTGCAAGAATGGTGCATACTGCTTGAGGTATCCAGCTGGGGAGTCTTGCAAATTGTGTAACCAGTAGTCTCATTGTCTTCCAGGGAACTAACAGAACTGTTTGAAGGCATAGGTATTGGACATCAGTCCTGCTAACTACCAGAGCCCTACATATGTACATGTGTGCTTTATACAACAGTTGGAGTAGTCAAGTCTCACGGCATTAAAAAAATTAAACTTTCTTTTTTCCCCCCTGAAGCCACAGATCCAGTGTACAAGCAACACTTTCCTTCCAGTCCTTCCAACCCACGATTTATGGTGTTAAAATTTAAATCCCTAAACAGAAGGGAGCAGTTAGTTTGTAAACCATGTTTGCAGTATGTGAATTTCGCCCTTAATGCATTTAAGTCTACAAGAACCAAGAATGACTAGACCAAAGGGAAAATTGTTTTCTCTGTTTAACTACTTTGTGGCTTCTACAACGTGGGCAGGGGTCATCTTGTTTGGCTTTGGGTTCTTTATTTGCATTGCAAGTTTCAGTGCACTGCTCGTGGCTAGTGATGTTACTCTGGATGGAATGCTTGGATGTTTTTTACCTTGGAACTTGAAAGGATGTTCCTAAGTAATAAAACAGAACTTCAATAGCAATGAGGATGGAAATCACACCTGCATCAGGCAGGTGTGTGCATAAAAGAAAATCCAGAGTGAAAACACTGGGGTTGAGAAACTTTCAGTTTGTACTTAGGCCTGCATTATACACTGTGGAGGAGGAGGAGGAATAAGTTTATTTTCAAAGGCATTAAGTGTGAAGAGTTGCTAGTTCTATGAACTTTTCTTTGATGGTGGTGGGGATTAGTGTATTTTCAGAATATTCAGACTATCAGCAATTTATTTTTTTTTATTCTGGACCAACTTCTCTGGTGTCTTGGATCAGCTTCTCTGGTGTCCTGTCCATATGCATCTCCCTTTTTGTTTGATTGCGATACTGATTGGGGAGAATCTGTTGTAAAAACATTCTGGCCATTTGTAGGGGGAGAAGGTAGCTGTATTCAGTATTTCCACTTTGTATCACCTTCTCTTCTCTTGTAAAATTCTAGCAGAGTCATATGGAGCAAATGAGAGTAAATGAGTAGATACAAGGCCGTGCTTCATTATTCTGGTCTGACTTCAAGCTCGTAATAGCTCAGAGGACAGAAAGGTCTGTGGAAAGCTAGTGGTTTCTGCTGTCTGTTCTGGCTGTGGTTTGCAGGAACACGGCACAAGTTTAACACTGTAGTCATCCCATCAGGATAGATCTAGAGGCCTGGTTTTCAGCATGTAATCGTTGGGGGTGTGGACATTAGTGGGTTATTTCTAAAGAATGTGTGGAAGATATCGAAAAGCACGGCCGTTGCCAGTAGGTTTAAATTTGCTGTTTGGGGTTGCATACCAGTCCTGGACCATCTCTGAGCTCCAACAAACCAGAAAGTTTAAAAACTGCCAGGCTTTCCAGTAATAAACTGGAGTACTGGGACTTGCACAACATCTATGAGGTCTTGCTTGTTGATTCTGCCAAGGTAATCCTGGCTCACTAATCAAAAACCAACTCCAGCAGTGGGAGGAAGTGAGAGGAGTCTTCCCTTAGATGAGTAAGACAGAAATCATAAATCTTGGACAGCCCTGTGGCTTTTGGGGAACACACAGGGGACTCCATTCCCCTGCAACTGCAGTGGTTTTACATTGCTTTATTCTGCCCTGCTTTGGCTTGTGATATGTGCATGCTTCAAAATAGAGGAATTAGTATTTCCAAGGGCTGGTAGCAACTCTCTAATGGCCAATAAAAAAAAAATCTTTTGATCTTCAGTATTTGCCGTGCAAACTTTGTTGTTGTTCATGTCAATTAAAGCATTTCCCTGGCTGAACTCCCCAGGAGCCTGCCAACAAGTACACTGGTTTGACTGCATGTGGATGTTGCCTGTGCTGTGGCTTCCTATGCAAGACAAAAGACTTAAGTGGCCAGTTGTGTTCTTCAGACAATCTCTAAATTACTCCCTACTCTCACTCTCCATGCCACTGGAAATTTTCAGGTATTTTGGCCAGATGTGCTTGGTAGGCTTAAAGTTGTTACAACAACAGTTATGTTTATTTTGGACATGTGGGGGAATATAACTATAATTTTGTCAAACAGAAGAAGCAGAAAGAAATCTGAGTATTTGGGCAGATTGTAACAAAAATCTTCAAAATATTTAAAACTAAACACAAAGTGAAACTTTTAAAAATTGAGGTAACATGAATTGGCTTTACTTTGGTAGGGTCTTTTGGGGTTGTTTGCTTTTCTCCCCTCTTCTGAAGTGTCTGGCTTTTTCCTGTTATCATGATGAGAGGGCCAAAAAAGAAAAACTGCCTATCTAAAGCAAACAATAAAAGTGACTGACAGTGTTTTGTATACAAATTTTATTCCTAAGCTGTAGAAGAGTGGGGAACAACAGTTGGGTTTTGGTTTGGTTTTTTTTGGGGGGGGGTGGTGTGGTGGTGGTGATTTGTGTTTTTTGTTCTGAAAACACTGCATTTATATCTAAAATGATGGAAAGCATGGAGTTCTTCAGGGCAAGCTTTTCTAAATGATAAAAGCACCTAGCATGCTCCATTATAGGTGAACAGCATGCTGCTTTTTTATGGCCAGAAAGGGTTGTTACATCCAGTTTTGTTTTGCACCTGAATCATGAATCCTTCACAGTTTTGAAGGCTCTTCATGTGTGTGAGTAGGAGAAACACATTCAGGGAAAGACAGTCAGGTCTATGGATGAGGTTTACTGTATGATGACAAAATAGCTGTTTCTGAAATGAATATGCTTTTAAAAAGGGCCTGGTTATGTTCTTGTTGACAATTTTTTTTCTTACAGTTTTCAAGGACATGTAGTGCTCTCAAAAGAGCTCTTCTGTACTTTAAAGAATTTTGATTTTATTTTTTTTTCCTCTGGGTTTTCAGTGGATTGTTTAATTCCATTGCACTTGGAATTTATTACATTTTAAAATTCATCAGCATTGTAAGGAACTGAGAGGTCAGTTTAGAAGCTGCTTCCTAAAGCTTTGAAAAGAGATGGTCTGAACCAAAATGGCAAGTCTCTTAATTTTTCTGTCCTCTTTGGACTTCCTCATTTTGCTATTGTGAATGGGATATGTATTATTACCTTTTAGATGGAATATATTTGGATTTCCATTTGTGTTGCTAAGCTCTCAAGTTATAAGTGAGCTTTTTTTGGAAGATAGAAGATGTGCCTCATCTCCAAGAAGAAGAAGCTTTTGTTAAAAAGCTGCATGACTTGCTTATCACTCACAGCTTGTCCAATTGTAAAATAAAAAAAGTTCTACCTAACACCTGATGCTGTCAAGGAATACTCTACAGAGAACCAGAATGCACCTCATTTTATGACCAACTCGAGCCTTTTGCTTTCAAAAAGATGAAGTAAATGCTGGACTACATTATCCTGGCTGGCCATAAAATGCAGTGTACAGACTTAAACAATGTTTAAGACTGTGTGAATGTATTGTGATGATATTCTAAATATATTGTGAAAATTGGACAGCATTTATTCAGAGATGTATTTTCTACTTTCAAAATCAGACACCAGTCTGGGAATCAGGTATGGCGTATTGTGCAGCTGTGTACCTCTTTGTTTCATGTTTCAACTTTGTTGACAAAGGATTTAAAGGATTAATTCAGTTCCTGATGAGAGGGAATATTACTAAAGCTTTTTTCAAAAATGCATTTGGTTTGGTTTACTTTCAGTTTCTATGATAGCAGGGTATATACACCTGTGAGAGGACTGGTCTACTGGTTAAATAGGATGCTCCACTTGGGCTTGGGGAGATGAGGGAGGCTTCAGTTCCCTCCCCTGACAGCCTTCATGTGACGTTGAACAAGTTGTGTGTTATTCTGCCTGCATTTAATCTCCTTTTGTCTAAAGGACATTTTGAAGATAAATGTGTAACATGTTACGTTACTCTGATATTACAGCGATCATAGTCGTGTAAATACTTAAAGAAAAAAGATACTTGTGATAAATCCTCTTCTCGTCGAGGGTTTTTGGCCATGTCAAGGAGATAAAGCAGATAGAGAGCATTAGAAGGGAGCTCCTCTGTAGGCTGAGGAAAAGTCAGTGGTCCAGCTACTTTTCCTTCAAAGGTATCACCACTGTTCATTAACACAGTCTCTGTGCAGTTTTACTTCAGGAGTTATTGCTGTAATTGGTTTCCAGAGTCTCATCAAAGGGCATCAATTTTTATATGTGTCCTCATGTAGAAGACTTCATGCCCAGCAGCATTTAGCCGGGTCACTTATTTCTTGTTTCCAGTGGTGCTGCTTAGACTTAATTTGCAAAAATGAAAGTAAAAACACAGTGTCTTGAAGCTTCATTCACCTGAAGTGAATGGCAAGCACTTTGTGCTCTATCAGAGAATACTCAGCCAAAATGAATCGTGGCTGTCATGGGAGGAAAGAAGTGCTTGATGCAGAGGTTTCTCCTATTTTCATATGAAATTAGGGAGGACAAAGATTGCTTTTGCTTAGGGTTTGACAAAGAACAGTAAGCATTAAAGGCTGTTGGAAAGGGAGACTCTAGCAAAAGTAACTCATACAAAAACTTCAACACTTCATGTGTGGGGAAAATAAAGGCTGTCTAATATTTTTTTTTTTCCTTAAAGGATCTGAGATTAACATCTGTGCTAGCTCTACTGCGCTGATTCCTGATAAAACCGTTTTGAAATCAATAGCACATGTCAAAATCAGCAGCAACAGCAAGTGGGAGTTTTTAATAGGTTATTTAAGTATAGGTCTGTATTGTCAAAATTTGTAGAACATATTATGAAGGTGTAATGGAGGGACTTGATTTTGATGTGATTTTTGTGGGAATACTCTAAAATGGTTGAACAGGTCAAATGAGATGCTAGGACTGTTCTGACACAACAGCTTGAAATGGTAAGTACAATGGGATAAAAAAAAGAACAACACATTTATTTTTCATATCTCATATTTTTCTGGTATCCTCTTCTACCCTCTGCTTCCAGCTGGTAATTGATTCTTTCTCCCCTATTCTCTTCTTCTGATTCCATCATTTAAATTCATCTATTAATAACAAGAGAGAGTTTCTAATGTCTTTTGTATCTAGCAAGAAGCTAGAATTACTGAAATTGATTATGTTTTGTATGATAATCACCTCATGATTTTGGACATATATTTTGGCCACTTAAGAGAGCCCTTCTTTCTGGGTTGTTGTCTTTGCCTTGTGTGAAAGTACTTGCGGGTTGTTAGCTTCTGGCTCCTGTAACCATTCAAGAAGAGCACTGCTGGTGGTTTTGGTCTTGTAGTTGTCCCTCTGTGCTAAGACAAGTTTGCAGGTGAGATGTAAGATTTTATGTTTACATCTTGGACTGGAGAAAAAAAGTCTGTTTATATTATTTTGGTTTGGTGGGTTTTAGGTTTGGGTTTTTTGGGGGTGGGGGGAAGTTGTGACTCTGCACCTGCTGCTGACCCCCTGCGAGCGCTGCTTTACATTGCAGCGCTGTGAAAGGAAGCCCTGTGTGCTTCCGCTGCTACGAGGACAGCCAAGGGGGTGAATAGCCACTCTGTGCGCTCATGCGAGCGTGTATGAACACACTTACCAAAATAAACTACCGCATTGTTATTCAGGGCAGATAATTTTTAAGGATGTGTTTACAGCCCTTTCTAATTGGATTGTCTTTCTTCAAGAGCTGGGTGGATGGGGGAAGTCCCCCTGCCCCCCTTCTGTGCTGTTGCGCTTTTGGAGCAGTCAGTTTTGGAGCCAGGGCTTGCAGGGGTCCAGGGGCTGCTCATTCTTACCATGGGGGCAAGAAGGGTATGAGAATCTTTTTGAAATTGATGAGAATTAAGTTGCTCTTTGGATCTCGCTGCAAGATTCGAATCACTCTCAGCTATTTGACTGGATTTCTTGTCTTATCAGCGAGGGGAGAGAGCCACTTCTAGGTCATTACGGTTTATGACAGACATATGATGCAAGTAGGATCAGCCCTTTTCAGAGATGTCAGTCATCTGTAGCCTGTTGCCATGAACTTGGAAGGGAACACCAGGCTTGAGTATGCTGCCACTGCCTTAGCTGCTGCTGCCTTTCCCTGGGCAGGGGAGGTGCTTGCCTGTAAGACCTAATCTGACCAGTGCAGCAGTGGCTCAGAAGCATAAGCTAAAAGTTTGTGGTGTTTTTTTATTATTATTTTTTTAACTTTCAAATGAAAGCTCTGGAAAATGATGACACATGATTTTTCACTAAGGAAAGTTTCCTCATCGTTACTGGTGAGCAGGCAAGTAGATTTTCAAACATAACTTATGTTTATATAATGAGGCATTTGTTTTTCTTTGTTTTAGAATCTGGGTTAGAGGATGTTTGGAGACTGGAGGGGTGGATAGGAAGTGGAGCGCAATTATTTGACTAAAATTTATTTTACTCTTGCTTTTTAGAGCTGCGCTGAGGGAAGCAGACCCTCTTGTGTGGCAAATAGATGTTTGGCTTTGTGTGTAAGCATGGAAGCACAATGATTACATTTGTATTATGGTTTCTGAGTACTAATGCTTTAGAAGCAGACATTTGGATGCTTGCCAAAGCTAGCTTCTTATCACACTTAATAATTCAGGGTAGAAGCCATCAGGAGGCTGGGATGGAGATCATGGAGTCCATGGTGGTTTGAGTAAAGAAGCAAGCTCTTTACTCAGTGTAGTAGGTATAGTAATATCTACTCTATGTAAATAGTACATTTTAGCACCCCTGAGAATGTTTGTTTTAAAAACCTCTACTGGTCAAGTGGATGGTTGGCTCAGTTTAATGTATCTGCCCCAGAGAGAGGATGCCAACAAACTGCTAGCAAGTGACAAATCTGTGAGATGAGCTACCAGTGTCTGGATTAAAAGCTGCTAGTCAAGGGGATTTGACTTATTACTTCCACTTTTTCAATTTGGAAACTCCTGGACATTTAGGGAGGAGGAGGTGCTCCTTACAACTGTCCTTGTAGTTAAACAATAGGTGTTTCTAAAATACTTAAAACAAATTTGTAACAAATAAGTGAATGTTTCATAACTTTTGCCTAATTACTACTAGGGACTATTGTGAAGTCTCTGTTGTTGCTTGGCTTTTGATCAGAATGGCAGGTTACTTTGGAGGAAACTATGATTGTCTCAAAGATTTTTACATCATGTTTCAACCCAGAATTCAAAGCTTGTTCTTAAAATCTAAATTCTAGTTATGTGTCTTTCTACCTAAGACCTCCTAAACTCTGTTTGGGAATTCTTGTACAGATTAGAACTTGAGCTGTTTTTTTTCTTACAAAATGGAAGAGAAGATCCCCTGGGCGCCAGTGGTTTTCACTTGCTCCCCCAGGGCTCGAAAGTCTTCCTTGATTTTACCCAGGTTACGGCTCTCAGTGTCGTTCATGCCTACATGAAATAGTAATAGTGGATAGTAGTCTGTTTTCCTGATGAGTTGTGGCACCCTCTCAGCAATGTCCCAGACCTTGGCTCCTGGAAGGCAGCATACTTCTCGTGACTCCCTGTCAGGTCGGCAGATGGGTGCCTCGGTACCCTTCAGCAGAGAGTCACCCACCACAAGCACTCATCGTTTCTTTTTACGATGCCCGCTGTATGTTGCTGGTACAGTTTCCCCTTGCGGGGGACTTTGCAGACCTTGCTCATGGGTGTCCTCAGTCGCTAAGGCTTCATATCTGTTTCTGATTGTGATGGTGGAGGGTGCAGGCTGATGTGGAGTCCTGCTTCTGTGAGTCACCAGAGTCCACGGTGCATCATTCTCGGNACATTGGTTTTATCTCTGCAGCGAGTGCCCACCATTTCACCGGAGACCAAAGCACTTGCTTGAGCTGTAGACCTGCAAGCGGGCTGTGGCGTGCCAACGGCCTGCGCCAACTGCCTGCGCCGCGCCCTGTTTGCCGGCCCTGGTCGCCGCGCTCCAGCTGCAGGGGAGATCAGCCCCACCGGTGGCTCCCGGGACCGGGCACCGCGGGCAGGTGGCGGGGCTCAACGCCGGGTCCCTTGGTTCCTGAGGAGCGGCCGGTCCCAGCCTCGCCGTCCCGGGGCTTTAAGGATTCTGTCACCAGCCGCTGCCCTCAGGCCGGGCCCCGAAGGTGAGGAGGCGGGCGGGCACGGGGCGGGGGGTAGCGGGGCGTCGGGTCTCCGTGGCGCCGGGGCCTCTCGCCGCGCCGCCCCCGGGGCCTCGCCGCCGCCTTAGCAGGGCTTTCCAGTCGCTGCCGCGTCCCTCCGCCTTGCCGACATCCAGCACGCACAGCCGGGCGCCGCCGCGCTCCCCGCTCCTACAGGGCCGCCATCTTCAGTCCAACTGTGCTCTTCCTAGAAAGGTTGGACTGGATGATCCCTGAGGTCCCTTCCAACCTGTGAATCTGTGATTCTTTTTTTTTTTTAATTGTCTATTCGGAATATGAAGTTGTACACTTTTGCTCCATGGCAGTGACATGTGTTGAAACAGACGTAAGACCTGAAGGGGTTGGGGCAGATAGGGAGATGTGTGAAGAAATCAAGACTTATGATGTTGTGAGACAATTCTCAAACACTTTCTGAAACAATATACCAGTTTCAGCTTCAGTTTCAGATGACGCAGTAAGTTTGTGAATGCCTATAGTAGTTGATTAGTGTTATCATGACTTAGTTTATCTTATAGCAATTAGCAGGAGATAGCATTAAGTATGGCCACCTTTTTTTTTTCTTTTTGTATCAGAAAGGAGTTAAAGACTGCATCGGTACTGTATTTTTCTTCGATCTTATTTTCTCTGATGTATTTTTCTTATTGCCTTACAAGATATGAGCACATTCTTTTCCTTCTACTCCTCTTGTATTTACAGGTAGTTGCCCAGTCCTCTTGTTAATCTGTTCCTGTAAAACACCAGACCGTGTTTAGCAGCTGGTGGTTTCTGAGCCATGTCTTGCTAGTGGTCCTGCTTCCTTCAGCCAGGTTCTCTTTCCTCAGTGGCTTGCATTTAAAGCAAATACTCTTGCACCTTTTGCCTAACCTACATGTAGAGAAGAGCCGTCTGAATCTGCGTTGAAAAATCGGAAGTAGGTAGGATCTTAAAAGTGTCCCACGAGTAGCCCATGCTTTTGAATTCTTAAAAGGAAAAATGCTAATGAGATACTTTGAAATACACAGAAAGATCTTGAAGCTGGAATGTTGGTAGACCTCTTCTGTACAAGTTTGATGAGATTACAGGTAGGAATTGCATTCAGATTGGGCAGTACAGTGCCAAGAAGAGATTTTTAAGTGGGAGAGAACTAGTGGGTGGAAGAGAGGACAGACAGGTGTCTTGATGATCAGAAAAAGTTACATGATATTTAGACTGTGTATGGCTTGTCTATAAGGCCATGACTCCTTCTTTCAGAGTGTCCCTCTGAAGTCAGCAGGGAGAGGTAGAGGTATCTCCAAAGAGCAACTCAGGCTACCTGTGTCTTTATGACAGCTGAGCCCCTGACTTGTGCACAGAGAAATGCTTGAAGTTTGGTGGGAAGAGTCTGGGTCATCATGGTATTTATTCTTAGAAGCACTGGTTGACTACCAGTGGAAGGCTTCCAAAGAGGAGGAGGAGGAGGGAGAGGAGCCTGGAAGTTACTCTAGCAAGATTTTTAGATGAATAGGTCACTTCATGTCAGCAGGTCATTGAAACCTGAGTGCTTAGGATGTCCAAAACCAAAGACTACATAAAGCACTGGAAAAACAGCACTGCAGGGGATCTCTGTCCCTGCTTGATGGGTGGATTTGATGCCATGTTTATTTCTCCCTAAGTCTTGCAGTTCCATGAAGAGGATGTGTAACAACAGCTTTGATATAATTGGAAGTGTTGCAGCAGATATTGTATGGCAAAGGCTGTGAAATTGCTGACATCTCGGTTCCTTTCATATCTGCAGCTGATTGTTCTTTCCTAGCAGAACTCCCTATACAAATGTACAGATTTCTTTTGTGTTGCCCGTTGGGAGATATTACAATAAGTAAATTAGGATGAATAACAAAATAGCAGGACCTAAACCCTACCACCTGTGGTTGTTTGATTTATTATTTTTTTTTTATTGGGGGGCTGTGTTTTGTTTTGGTTTTCCCCAGTTGTGTCATTTTGGTCATCACTGCATCTGTGCAACAGGCAAATAGAGGTAGCTGTATATATAAGCGAATAATAGCAAATATATTGGCTACCATTAGGAACAGGCATGGAGGCAGGAGAGACTGTGAGTTAGAGGCAATCCGAGGATGCGTTGCTGCGTACTGACTTGAGGAAGTGTTGAAACCAGAGGCAATGTGGGAGGAAAGACAACTTTGTTTTATGAAAATCAAGGAACAGCTGCTGTAGATACACATCCCCTGATTGTTGAGTATTTCCCAATCAATTAATTTTCTGACAAAACTAAATTATTTTCAGCCACCCTCACAGAATCACAGAGTGGTTGGGTTGGAAGGGACCTCTGGAGGTCATCTGGTCCAACTCCCTGTGCTCAAGTAGGGCCACCCAGGGCTGGTTGCCCAGGACCGTGTCCAGGTAGCTTTGCACTGTCTCCAGTGATGGAGAGACTCTACAACCTCCATGGGTGACCTGTGCCAGTGCCTGGTCACCCTCACAGTAAAAAAAGTGTTTCCTGGCATTCAGAGGGAGCCTCCTGTGTTTCAGTTTGTGCCCATTGCCTCTGGCCCTGTCACTGGGCACCACTGAGAAGACCCTGGCTGTGCTGCCTTCTCCCTTCAGGTATTTATATACATTGATAAGATCCCCCTGACCCTTCTCATCTCCAGGCTGAACAGTCCCAGCTCATTTGTAAGGTGCTTCAGCCCCTTCATCTTCATGGCCCTTCGCTGGTCTCTCTCCAGTATGTCCATGTCTCTTGTACTGAGGAACCCAAAACTGGACACAGTACTCCAGGTCTGGCCTCACCTTCTGGACAAGGGAACAGGATTTGAGAATGTGTGAGGGAAGCCCTTTGCAAAGTAGGGGCTGCTTAGGAGGTCTTTTTCAGCACGTATAAGAGGGAGAGGGGAATCTGAGTAAAAACCACATGCTTGCACTTTGTCTTTCTGTTGCAGATTTGTTTTCTAAATTGCTTTTGAGCTGATGGAATTCCATGTTAAGAACTGGATAATATTGCCACTCTCTTGCTTGTGAAGTAGCCATTCTCAGAAGTGTGATGAAATGTAAGCTGAGGTAGTAACTGCTTCTTTCCACAACTGCAAGCTCTCTACATTGCCTCACTAATAATGAGCAAAACCAATCACTTAATTTCGTCTATTAAAGAATATTTTTCTGGTGAGTGAGTCAAATTTGGCGTGAGTTATTTAGTGTTCTGATAAACAGCCTTACTCTGATAAGTCTGTTGTGTTTTCCCCTCTCTAGTTTTGAATTTAATACTTATCTCATCTAATCAATGAAGCAAATTTTGGCAAAGCTTTGGGATTCTTTATAGCTCAGTGGTTGTCTGTTTTTTTGCACTATGCTACATGGAAGCAGCTGACAGCTTCAGATTTTTTTCCCCTGAGACATTTTGGTTGTGAATGTTAGAAGCTGAAATATTTTTAAATAGCATGTCCTGTCTTTCACCTTCTCACCCCAGCTCAAATACAGCTGAGGTTGACGGTAACTGGATCTTATTACAGTGCTGAGGTGTTCAGTGACTCGCGTGCAGTAAGTTCATTGTGTAAATTGTTGTGATACCGTTGCTGGCACCGCCACTCTTCTCCTTGCTCTGCTGGCTCAAGGATACGGCATGTCAGGCCAGCATGGGAATCTGTGGCAGTGGAGGATCCAGTGGGTTTTATCCAGTGGGGATCCCAATGGGCACGTTCCTCCCCGTTTCTGTGTGCCGTGGTACTGGGCTTGGTGCTGGTGCATGCACTGTCCATACTTAGTGCAAGAGGCAAATGAGATTTGGAAGGATGTTCCTGAAGTTTATAAAGCTTGTGGGGGGCATGAACCCAACTGTCCCCAAGGTAAGAGTTGTGCCTGTATAGTGGATTTCTTTGTACTACCCTGCTCCATAGTTAGATGTGTTTGTTTGGAGCTATTGTATTAATGACTAATTTATTCCTTTAAAAGAAAAAAAAGCAAGCTTGGAATTTCTCACTAGGTGTCATAGATCAAGAAATCTTTCAATATTCTGCAAAAGAAGTTGCTAAGTGTCCTTGCTTCCTCTTCTCCCTCTGTCACTACTGACCGGAGAGTACAACTTTCTGTTATGTAGCCTCATACAGCGGTTTCCATCTAGCGGGTCAAAGTGGAATGTAATTATTAACTTTTTTTTTTTAATTTAAAGGGCACAGAGAGGCCACGTGCCTTTCTTGGTGGTGTTTGACTGATCAATAGCAGTATCAAGAACAGGGCCATGATTCCTTCCTTGCATTCTTAGAAGGGCAGGGGTTTGACTGGAAACATGTGCAGCATGTCTGACAAAACACTGATGCTCAGCAATAAGGAAACTCCACTGCTTGCCGTTATCTCAGCACTCACCTGCCTCTCCTGGTTGAGGTGGTTTGAGTTTGTACAATCTGTGGGGTTTATATCTGCGCAACGTTCCTGAAAAGTAGTGAGGTTGCTTTTCTGATGGGGCTTCTGAAGCACAAGATGGTTCAGGGAAGCATGAAACCAGTTCTGTCAAACTGTGGAGCAGGTCTTGCCCAGCAGAGCCTCCATCCAGCATAGGTATGGAAACTCACATTTTTCCTGTCTGCGAGCGGCAACTGTTTAGTCTTTCCTCACCCTGTTCCCATCAGCAGGGAAGCTGGCTACTGCAGAGCTGTATGTTGGGCTCAGGGCTCACAAAATGACAGGGAAGCATGTGGGAGGAAGTGATAGCTGGGAGAGGAAAAAGTGGGGTGAGAGAAGGACAGGTTTCTGGGTAAAAGTTTCCTGATTTAAGCTAGAACAGTATACCTTTTAATGTAATCTGCTTAAAATGAGCCTGTGAGAGACAGGAATAGTACTGGGGGAGCAGATAAGTGATAAACAGCATGTTAAGGAGCCTAATCCTACTGAAAAGTATTTCTTGCTGCTTTCTGCAGCTGTCTTCGACGCCTCTGTGCAATTTGCACACCAAAGTGTCTACTGTGGGTGAAAAAAGTTCTATTTGATGGGCAGATGTTAAGCCAGCTGCTTTATATAGCCAACACAGCTTAAAAGCTGTATAGTCAACTTCAGAAATGTTTCCTTAACTTAATTATTCTGAACACAGAAATATTTTTAATACAAAGGAGCTTATAATGTGAGGGAGTCAATGAGAGGCTCATGCAAATTTTATCCATCTCTTAGTCCCTCTGGCTATTTTTGGCTAAAATTTTATAGCCACAGATTTCCTTTATTCTGAGATAACAGTTGCATTGTATTAGAAAAATGACCGGAGAACTTGTTCTCTCATTCTAACAAAATCATTGCCATGTCACGAGCACAAAATAATTATGAAACTTGAAGGCAGATCAGTTGTATGGCTTATGCTCTAGCTCTTTGCTCTTGCAGCATGATTATGTTTTAGCTCACGAAGTATGAAAATATTCTGGTTTTAGGCAAGTACTCTGGATCCTTATTCAAGCTTGAAATTTAATTTTTGTAAGAAATAAATGTGGTGGTCTCAGACTATTCCTTTGTGAATATGGTCTAAATCAGAGAAAATAAGAAACCCACAGTGATTCAATATATAGTTAAGGCCAAGTTAAAAATGACAGGTTTAGCTATTCAGTCGTAATATGGCCCTGGTTAAAAATATTTCCTTACTCATACTCTATAAATAACATCATAAGTATGTTTTACACTCTTTCTCCAAACACTCATGCTTCACTTCTGTTCTAGACTGTTTGCTCTCCTGATCTCTGACTGCACTGGGTCCTGCTCGCTGGCCAGGCATCTCTCTTATTTTCAATAAATCTCTTTCATTTATTTGCTTTAGTGGCATGCTGGTGCAGGGAATGGTTCATGGATTGCAGAACTGAGGACCTCTAGTTCCTGATGCTGCATGACTAGGTAGATTACTTAGTACAAACCTGTATATTGCATTTGGTCATACTGCACAGAGGCTTGTAATGCTGTGCCGGTGACACCTATAGTTTGGCAAATGCTTCTGCTCAACTCGGAAAGAAGGTTGGAGGGAAGAACAAGGAAGAGGAAAATTGTAAGCATCCTTTCTCTTTCCTTCCTTCACTGTGTTTTTGGAGACTTATAACAAAGTGATGTTAGCACTAATGTGAGACTTAATGTGTTCTGACTCCTGCAGCTGTACTTCGTGAACCACGAAAAACAGTTTATAGAAAGTATAAACTTGTGAAATGGTCTTTTGTGTACTTTTGAATGCATTGCAATTTCTTTGACGAAGAAAAAGTTGCTTACCAGCTTAAAAATTCTGGAAAGAAAAGGAGTTTAGAAGTGGGAAAGTTTGTATTAGGCAACTAAAAAGTCAGAGTTTGCATTAATGGTTTTTATGTGAGTCTTACCAGCTTTAGTCTGTCTGTGACACAAAAGTTAGATTCCTGCTGAGAAGTACAGTTTGGTATGGCCTGATGTTTATTTTCTTTAACTAGCAATAACACAGTGTGTGACCAAAGTAGGTTTATTATACTGGCATATATTGAAATTTCTTAGAATTTACATTTCATTATTTAATATTATTTTATTATGCAACTCTATCTTCAGTTTGTTTTATTTGGAGTTCAGTCTGTAGTGCCATATTTTCTTTTTTAGGAGGAAAGTCTGCTAGATTTGGTTCTTCAATAACAATATTTTTCCTGTTTTTGAGTGTAGAGGTAGCACAAAGCCTAGATGCTGGGTAACAGGGCTTTTTCCATAATAGAAATAATACATAATCTACTTCTGGAAAAAACAAGATCAATGATATGTGTGTGTGAATATATATATATATATAGAGAGATATATAAATAGAAATCATATTCTAGGTTACACACAGTTTAATCAATATGAAAAGGATGCTACTGTTCATGCATACAGCTGAAGTGCGTGAAATACATTGTTTAAACCTGTGCTTTCTTCTTTGCCTTGCTACTTGTCAGTATGTGTCCTCCCTCTGAGGTAAAAATTAATAAGGAATGGATATAAAGAATTAAAACACTCACCATTGGATCTCCTTTATCCCTGAGGTTCAGGTGAGAAATGTTTGATATATCTCCTACATCTGTGGTAATAGATAGCTTGTATTAAGCAAGGATTGAAGTAGTTAATAAGTTTTGTGTATAAGAAGGGTTAAGTAACCCAGTAGATGGATCCCAAATAAAATACTATTTATATTTATCTGTTTCGTATAAATTCTCCTCAAGATGCAAAAGGCAGGGTTGCCTGTGAATGCAGATACCAATGTGCCTGTGAAGAAATTGGTCCAAGGTGCTGTTGAAAGTAACTTTGGTTTGTCTGGGTTCTGTCCTCTTGGAATTCAGGAGCTTAGACAGCTATGAGTGTGTCTTGCTCCTGTAAAAAGTTGCTTTTGCTTCAAGCTTCTTAAATATTTTTCTAAGTTGCTACACATGAACTCACCGATGACTTTCTGGTAAGATATGTATTGAATTCTTCGTAGGAGTACAGAGAAACTGTTCAAGCATGCAGGGATGGGGTTAGGAAACCCAAAGCCCACCTACAGTTGAATCTAGCAAAGGATGTGAAGGGGACTACAGGCATATCAGCAGGCAAAGGAAGAGCAGGGAAAATGAGGGCCTGTTGCTGAGTGGGGACAAAAAAGGCTGAGGTACTTAATGCCATCTTCACCTCGGCCTTTATTGGTGAGATTAGCCTTCAGGAGTCCTGGGCAAGGAAAACTTGCCTGCAGATGCGGAAGATCAGGTTAGGGAACATTAAAACAAACTGGACATACACGAGTCCGTGGGGCCTGATGGCATGTACCCAGAAGTGTTGAGGGAGCTGGCCAGTGTCACTGCAAGGCTACTTTTGGTTATCTTTTGAAAGGTTGTGGTGACTGGGGGAGGTTCCTGAGGGCTGGAAGAAGCAAAATTCAATCCTATCTTTAAGAAAGGTTAGAACAGCCAGCCAACGTCACCTTGATCCTTGTCATGGAGCAAATAGTCCTGCAAACTATTTCCAAACATATGAGGGACAAGAAGGTGATTTAGAATAGTCAGCATCAGTTTGTGAAGGGGAAATCACACCTGACCAACCTGATGGCTTTCTGCAGTGAGATGACTGTATCAGTGGATGAGGGGAGAGCAGCAGATGTTGTTTGTCTCAACACTGGCAAGGCTTTTGACTCTTGTCTCCCCTGGCATCATGACAGACAAACTGATGAAGTGTGTACAGTGAGGTTGACCGGCAACTGGCTAAACTGCCAGGCTCAAAGGATTGTGATCAGCAGCATTAAGTCCAGACAAAGGCAGTCACTAGTGGTGTAGCCTGGGATCACCACTGGGGCCGGCACTGTTCAACGTCTGCATTAATCACCTGGATGATGGAAAAGAGTGCACCTTCAGCAAGTGCAAGAAAAGTGTGGGATTAGGAGAGCATGTCAGTGTGGGGCTACTAAGGTGATCATGGGACTGGAGCGTGTGTCACGTGAGGAGGGGCTGAGAGAGCTGGGACTGTTCATCCTGGAGAAGATCTTACCAATGTGTACAAATACCTTGTGGGGGGAGTAAAGAAGATGGAGCCAGACTCTTCCCAGTAATACCCAGCAACAGGGCAAGAGGCAGTGGGCACAGACTGAAGTGCAGGAAACTCCATTTAAACATAAGAAACCACTTTTTTTTGTGTGAGGGTGAATGAACACTGGCCCAGGTTGCCCTGAGATACTCAAACCCCATCCCTGAGCACCCTCCTCCAGCTGGCTCTGCTCTGAGCAGGGGGTCAGAGCAGGCAAGAGGCTCTGCCGAGGTGCCTTCCTGCCCTGCCATGCTTTGGGGCTGTGCTCCTGGAACCTAACAGTGTGTTCTGACCCTTCAGAAACTTAGGAGCAGGAGTGACAAGTCAGCTCTAGTGTAAAGCGTGGAGAAAATGCTTCCTCTCTGGTGCTAGGAAATGAAAGGGCATAGAAAAAGCATTAATCATACTACTCTGTATTTCTTGCTGTAGATGAGATTTTGTAAAATTAAGACTTTGAACGCTGTGAGAAGAGAGTCCAGTCCATGTAGCTGCTTTTCACTATTTGTGGTCCTGTACTTAATGTGGAGCTATTTAGGCTCTAATTTATTCATGCATCAAGAAAGATGGACATGATAGACATGTTGCTGATTAGTGGCAGGTCTAGGAACATAGCTTGGGTCCTAATATCAGTCTCAGCCTAAAGGAGATGGATGTGTCAAAACTGCATGTCACATTCATTAATTGCTACTAAGACTTGAATTTTTTTTAGGACTCTGGAAAATTGTTTTCTAGGAATTGATTAATTGAACATGGAAGAATATAGTTTTTGTGTTGTAAAGGGAAAGACAGGCTACTTGACTGCTAACTACTTAACTTTAGACACTCCAAATCTTATTCATTCTTTTAAGCTGGAAGGTGGAATATGTTGCTGCAAACTTTTCTTGATCATGGTGTTCCTTGCATAGGCTTCTTTTAGTACCTGTGTGAAGCCTCCCTGTTGTCTTGCATCATGCCATTCTCAAAGAAGGATATGGCAAGGGATTAAAGAGAAGAAGAAGTGACTTCTGTTTATGTTCTACACAGAGTTAAATATCCAGTTGGACTTGAGCCTAGGAATCAAAATAAGATAATTTAGACATCCAGTCTACTGTAGCTGAAGACATTTTTAGAAGTACTGTTTCATTAGCTTCTGCATGTATTCTACAAAATTGAATTTTTCTGAAAAAGAATCTTAGACAATGTGTGTGTCTGAGTTTGAGGGAGAGAGAGAAGGGACAGGAAATCCAGCAGAGGATGTATATGATCATGTTGGGAAGGGAATGCTCCGTAGCGATTCCAGTTATCTTTTACCACTTTTAGTGCAATCACTTCTTCCCCTTTTCTTCTTATTTTGTATATTTTTCCTCTTGGGTCAGTAAGAGAGCAATTTCTTAGAACGGGGAAGTAGTACAGTAAGTCCATTGTGCCTCTAGGATGTATTAACTTCAAAAGATACTATGCTTCAGTCTCCTAGCTAAAGTCAGGCAGAATCTAGCCTGCTTGTTTTTGTTTCTCTGACTCCAGTGTGATTCTATCTTGCAAGACATAGTCTAATTTCTTTCAAGTGAAAAATAGTGAAACAGATTTGTTTCAATGAAATTGATACCTCTGGCAAGTTGGATCTAATTCAGATGGCTGTGCCAAGGATGGGAGTCTTGATGTTTAAGGAGACAAAAGAAAACAAAGAATTTTTTAATTATAGTTTCATCTTAAAAAAGCTATAGCAAGCTTAGCTTAAAATTGCATGTGGATTGAAAGTGGAGTTGCTGTTGTGTTAATTTATTTACTGAGATGAGCAGTAATATTCTGAGATTTTCCTTCACACACATGACATTCATATTTGGCACTGGTAAGCATTCCTACCTGAAGAAATTTTTCTTGGTTTTTTTCAGCACTTTTTCTGTTTCCTGGAGTGAAGGAAGAGCAACTTGAACACTCTTGCATCTCTTTTCCTACAGTCCTCCTGTAATTGCATGTGTTAACTAGATCTAGTTAACTAAGAGATTCTGAGGAAGTTTTTAAAAACTTTAAAGTTTTTAAAATCTTTAAAAAAAAGGAGACCCTTTTTTTTAAAGGGTCAAGGCTGAAAGGATCTGTACTGTTTCATCAGAGGCAGGCTCTGATGCCTTTGCAGAGGTTCAACAAATGCAGTGATGTCACAACTTGATGAAGAATTCATTTGAATAATTTAAATGTTACAATTGAGGTATAGAAAGCCCCAGAGATGTCTGATGCATCCACCCAGATGGAACTGGTAAGAAAGGAGGCTTCAGTACAGGTGGTAGGTTGCAGTGAGTGCCCAGACCCTTCTCCTGGTGAAAAGGTAAGTACCTGCACAAGGTGTGCACAGGTTGATAATCTGTTGGGTCAGGTGTCCGAATTGCAGGAAACAGTTAAAAGGCTGCGCAGTATTAGTGGAGCCTAGGCGGAGATAGATAGGTGGTTTCAGAACCACATTCCTGTAGCAGACACCACTGAGAATGAGGCACCTTGGACCCTAGTAACCCAAAAAGCAGGGCTCCACATTAGTCTTTACCCTCCAGCATCACTACCAAC
>VZTV01035725.1:0-12687 GCA_013400875.1 Anhinga rufa
TAACAGATCAGAATCCTTCATCCTCAACGCTCCAGAGTCTCAGATCACCTTCCAGGGTGATCATTCAGATTTATATACATTTAGTACTACTTACAGAGTAACCAGTTGCTGTATACATTAGCAGTTGTCTCTAAAAATAAACTGTATGTGAACTATGGGAGTGAGATGTGCCAGAATTTGAAAGGGATGAATCCAGTTCATACACAAACACCTATCCATCACGTCTAGCAATAACATGTACAAAAAATATCAAGTACCTTGCTTGGGCTGAGATTTTTTCATCTCAGATGTGCCCTAGTGTTTGCTTTATTTCTGAAGCAGCATTAGCCAAGAAAATCCTGACAGTGGCCAATTATCATTGCTGTGTAGCCAAACCGAGGATTAATAACAAATTTAGCCAAAAGCAGAAGGTTTAAGGATATTTCCCAGCTGCAATATTTTTCAGGCATAAAACACTGCCATAGATCTTTGCACGCAGAAGGATTCTGCATCACTCACTAGGAAAAACCCATCACCAAGAAGATTCCTCGGAGAAGACTGAAAGAAAGATAAATAGATAGCCTGGCCAATTTCTCAGATCTAGCTACTAGTAAAAAGCTGCTTAAGAGGAAGAGGTGGTTTGTGGAGCTTTGCACTGGACAATACATCCCGGGTTCAGTTTTTGAGCTTGAGACTATTGGAATCACTGGTCATCTGAAAACTCATAGATACTGACCAAGATGACAGCTGTGACACCTTTGGGAGACTGTGGGAGAAATGAATGCTCCACAGGTGAGTGCTCCACCACAGGGTACACCCTGGCCTCCTGGAAAAGTGGGATTTTTTCACTAGTGAAGGCTATCAATTTTGCACAACAGAAGCCAGCTCAGACCCCAAAGCCATTGCTAGCTGGCACTGAGGTAGTCCATTATTCACTTACAGGCATGCATTAAAAAATGCTAAGAACATTCTTGAGTGCACAGGATTGTAAAGCATTGTAAAATAAAGACTTCCTTTCAAAATGGAGGCTAATGTTGACCATTGAAAACTAAGGAGGCCTTGTTTTGCTGTACATAGGCAGCAAACATCTTCTGACTCTGGGTCTAGTTTAACACATATCCTTGCAAGAAAATAATTAGGTTGGTAAGTGTGAGTCAAATGTCACTTACGTTATGAATAGTGCATGTCTGTGTGATGAAGAAATGCTGACCACATATGAGTTCAGCCTCTTAACTAAATTTTCAGCCAAAACTGCTAGAAGTTACTTAATATGTGTGAACAACATAAACTGTAAACAAAACTAGAGGAAAATTTGGTCACCGAAATACACCCTTTTAGGTCCCAGAGATTATTAAATAAGCAAGTTAGCTCTATCATTAATCTCTTGAACAAAAGTAATCTGTTTGTGTCCAAGTATATGTGACATATACGGTGGAATAATGTTGTAATAAACAAAGCTGCAGGGTTCCAGGCAACACTGTAAAGGTATGGTAGAGGGCACATTGCTGTTCTTCAGTTCCTATCAAGAAACATCAAACATCTTTAAAAAAAGATTTATTTTGGAAATATTGTGTGAGATATTTACCAAAATGGAAAGCTAAATGAGGTAAAATCACAAAGTTGGTATGAGACAAGATGAAACATATCTTCATTTATCCAGTTCCTTATACATGCACATAAATCATGTTAATTTACCTTTAGAAATTCACAAATGCCCCCAGTGTACCACAGTACTTAGTCACTGTGACAGTGTACAGACTGGGAAACAAGTCACTGTTCTGTAAGCACCCTTCTGAAAGCACACCCACGCTTCTCTTCCAAATTCTCATCCAGGATGACTCTCACTGCAAAGTAGTTGTCATGATCTTCCTGCTCCCCTTCATTTTTCAAAAGACAATGTAAAGAAAATTTAAGACAAGTCTACTTTATGATAACTGCTGGTGAACTAATAGTAAGGACTTTTGCAAGCACTTAATCTTGGTTGCTAAAAACATTCTGATCATCTGGAAACACGGCTCACCATCAGAAACGGCTAAACCAAACCTGATTGCAATTAATATGCTGTCATTATTTTGGTCACATGAACATTCTGTTGCAATGTGGCCCTCTCTTACTCACATCAAACCATCACCTTGATTGGGTTGCTTCTACTGGAACTCCAAGCATCTCACTAAAATTCATGCAACCCATATTCCATCTCTGTAATGGACAAAATCTGCTACTTTAATGGCATATACAAAACAAAACTCCAAATCCCGTGTACGCTTAAAGTGATAAAGCAAAATGTAACTATTGATGTCTCCAAGATAATTAGAAGTGAATGAACTTTAGCTTGCCAAAATTACCTTATCAGGAGCCTTATACTTCCTTATACTTTTAAAAATACGAGCTTGCTGTCTTTCCTTCCTATTCTTACAGCTTATAGCCAAAATTCTGGGAAGGCAGCATCATGAATTGTACTGTAAAGCATATTTAAGGACAGAAATCTAGTACATATAATGTGTTTTAATTCTGTGAGTAACCAATAATGTAAAATATAGAACCCTTTCAGGCAAGGAAAAGCTATTTGTGATCCCTATTTACCACTGCAAAATGAAATGAAAAAATAACATATTCTCCATATAAAAATGCAGTGACAAGCTCTATGTACAGAGATCACTTCAGCATAATCTTTGAAGGTCCTGCATGAGACAAGGAATAACTATAAATAAGCATGTATTCAATGCTTGGTGTTACCTTTTGATGCTGCTTTGAAATGTCAGATACACCCAATACAAACAGAATGGAAAAACAAAATTGCATCTAGTTGTGTTAGAGGCAATCATTTTCTTGAGCACCACAATCCACTTGCTTAAACACTCAGCATTTCTAACTTGCCTTCTCTGTTGAGCCACTGAAATACTTCACAAATATATGATGTAAGCATATATTAGCAACACCCAGGTACGTTCACGAAAGCATTTGCATTGATGTGGTATCTGGAAGTGCCCATTAAAGTCAGACCCCATATAAGGCACTATTCAAAGAGAGAAAAAAATGTTATCAAACTAAGACAAGATGCTGTAAGAGCATGAAGAGAATGGTGCAGCCAAGATGAGAGAAGCAGTATGAGAGTCTCCTTTTAGGGAATCACTGAATGTGTACAATGGCAATCTATACCATCCTCTGCTCCTACACCTTTATATTGGAGCCTGATGTTTAGAAAAGGGGATAGAAAGTTGTTCTTTTAAAGTAAGTGACTTTTTTTAAGGGGAAAAGCAGTTACTTCCTTGTTCCACTATATTAATTTTTTGTCTCTAACAAAATAAGGTATATTGATGATGCAAAAAGTCTGTGGGTGTTTATATTGTGAATCAGAATGGTAGAGTACACTTTGAGACAATCTAAAGAACAGAAGATTGCCCTACAGTCTTTTAAGAAACTAATCTTGAGCTTAAATCACTGATTATCTGTAGCATAACTCATCTGTTCCACAGAGCTGGAATTACTCCATAAAATTATGCCCTGCAATCGCAATGTGCAAACTTTATCTAAACGTTACAAAGGGATCATTTGTTCTTTAGTTTCTGTCATACTCTCCAACCTTCTTTAATGTGAGAGTATCATGATCCATTATGTTACTAAGACAAGGCAACTGTCTTAGAGCCAGACTCTTCTCAGGGTGCACAGCAAAAGGAAAACAGGCAACAGTCGCAGGTCATAGGAAACAAAATTCTGTCTGGACATTAGAAAAAAAAAAATCACAGTGAAGGTAGTGCAGCACTGGAAGAGTGTACAGGCGTAAAATTAGACACCTTCACTGTTGTGAGAGGAGCCCAGACGTGGTTCACCAGCAGAGATTATGGTTTGCAGAGTCTGATTTTCTCAGAGGGAGTAAACATCAGCTGTTTCCACTGAAGTCTGTAATATATGTCAACCTTTATTACTTCAAGAAAATTAAAGGTAGGTCACTGAAGATTGAAGGACCAGATTTTTAAAACTCCTTTATGGAAGGTACTGAACATTGAGGACAATTGCAGACACATCTGTCTGTTTAGGTACCCTAAAAATGTTGCTAAAACACCATAGAAAATTAGGCCCTCATTGTTTTAGACGTCTCTGTTGTTTAGTAACACAGGTCAGATTTCTTTTTCTATCCCACTGTGCTATATGTGGTGCTGTGTTTATTTTCCAGGTCAAGTAGTTTCATGCACTGGAAATTTAACTTTGAAGAAATAATATGAGAAAAAAAAAAAGATAATCTTAAATCTACTGAGTTTAAAGGGAAGAGAAAAAAAGTTCAGTTCACATGATTAACTGTCATAAGCACAGTACATACCATCAGAGGTGCCAAAGCCCAACTTGAAAGGTTTTAAATGTTTCAAGCTGTGCAAGCATGCGTTTCTTCAAACAGGCAGAACTGATTATGATGATCACAGGCAAAACCTTAGTTAAACAGAGGATGTGCAATTTTTGTAAATCATTATACAGTGATTACTACATTATTGAGATAAATGACTTGCATGTTTATTAGCATTAGAGTCTTTTTTCTCCGCTGTGTATCCCTGCGAAGAATAGGAATGTTGCAGGTGATGAAGACAATTTTCGTCATCAACACAGGACAGGCAATGAGTCTGGAGAAAATCAAACCTGATCAAGTGTTCCTTTATTTCAGAAAGTTTGGTAAACTTTGGGATAGTTTTCATTTCTGAATAACTCTTTTCTAACAGTTAAGGCCAAAATGCCACAAAACTGCAATTTTTTTAGAATTTTTTTTGCCCCTTTATTACCTAAAATATATACATTCTGGTCATACCAAGACACCAAATGAACATCTGTTCCTCACTGTGTCAGGAGCTGTACACATTCCTGTACACTAACATTTTAGATGAATGAATGGAGAGAAGTATAGGAAATGTTGGAAGTACGGATAAGGTCATGAAATCCATATTATATTTTACTGGTTATGTTCCTAACTCTAAACAAAACCTTACTCAGCTAAGCTATATATATGTTTAAAAAAACCCAATGTATTTAAACTGGTACAGAACATTATTTGGACACTCCTAAATCTTATTTAACTTGCAAGAGACTGAATCGACAAAAAGGTATGAAGCAAGCCAAGAGTTTAAACAGAGCTTCGTAAGGGGTCAATTTTGTCAATTCGAAACTTAAGTTAAACTGGCATGGCTTTAAGACTGTAAAGGCACGTATTATTCTAGCCATGTTGTACCTCCAAAGCAGTTAAATGCTCACAGCCCACCTCCAAAACACCATCTTCACCATTCACCAGCAGATCAGAGAGATTAAAACACCTGGAGTTGGACCATCTGAAGATGGAAAAGCTCTTTACCTAGAAGATGATGGGAGTTTACGTCTTCAGTTTAGGTGAAAGCTAGTTCTCCTTCTTGCTGGCAGCCTCCTCCCATCATATGGCCAAATGAATCAGTAGTTCTCAGGAACTGAAAGGTCTGCCTGGGCAGATCAAGTTGCAAACTGAGGCTTTAAAATGTGCTTGCTGTGTTGTGTACGTCAGAGCCAGAAAATTTAGGAACATTGTGAACTTCAACCTATCAAAACAAAAAATTATCAATATAACTTGCTTTCCACAGTAAGACAAGATTTTTTCCAAAGGGTCTTATTTTATTGTCTTACCATTTGCTCTCCCAGGTAGAGACACCTGAAAGAGGCCTGATTTTCAATAAATGGTGAGTACTTGCCCTTCTTTTTAAAATGCTGCAGCCGTCACCCTTCCAGATTACAAGGAAGCACTCAGGTTGTGATTCACAGAACTGTCCCTTGTTAGGATGTACCATGCTCAAGTCCACTGAAATAAGGAGCTGTTCAAACATTATCCTCATTAAGATACGTTTAATGTTTTCCTGGTGGGGATTCCTGACCAGTTAGATTCAGAGCACCTTGAATAAACTGGAATTATTTGCTCCATTTTTTTGAATATGAGCAAATTTGATTTGTTCAGGGTGACAAAACATCCTGACTCCTATGCCTGACTCTTAGTCATAGTTTCTCCTTTCTTCCATATCATGATCTATTATGTGAAATAGGACCTGTAACCAGCAATAAAAGATTGGGTTTGGTTTCTTTCTGTAGACTGAGCATCTCATAATGATCTGATGCACCGGTTTGCCAGCATCTCACCTCTCTCTAAATACAGAGACATACACTTCCATCTATCTGTACTTAGCTCTTTCTCATACATGTACTCTTTACAAATATGTATCAATTTCTGCATGCGTTATTCAGAAGAACAATATACAACCTATAGTATGTTGAAGTTGTCATTCTACAGTATCCTTAAATTTGTAATGGAAAAAGCCAGATCCAAAGGGAAATCTAAGAGGTTGATTAATACCAGAAAATGAATAAATAAGATTGGAAACAGAGTGGACGCCTGAAAATCTTACTTGTTCCTACCTAGGGTTAATACCAGAAAATGAATAAATAAGATTGGAAACAGAGTGGACGCCTGAAAATCTTACTTGTTCCTACCTAGGGTCACTAATTTAATTTTCTCCTACCGTCCATGTGGTTTTTGTTTTTTAATTTCCAGGAATTCCTGACTGTTTATTCTATAGCAAACCAATGGGATTTTGAGGCCATGGTATGTTGTGGGAAATGTCTCAGTAGTATGTGTTCTTTGTTAAAAGTTGCTGAGGAGCTGTGTTGGTGTAATCGAATAAACACGATCTATCCCACTTTTAAAAGGGAGCATAATCTGCACATGAATTAAAGCCAAATGTCTGCTTAATGGTTAAGACACTGCTATGTGTCATCCTCCCAATATTCAGCAAAAAGTGTTCCATAAGTGCCTTGAAATCAAATTGCCAGTGTCAAAATCTTCAAATAGATGTGTGGAGGCAGATGGCTTGTTTATATACAATTTTAATAACATCAGTGCTTTAATAGTAAAATTGTGTGTGATTCATCCAACATGTAAAGCACAACAAAGGAAAACAAGGAGTGGGCTATATGCACACACATATTGGGTTCTGATCATGCAAAGTGCTCCAGTGCCTGCCCCAAGCCTGGCCAGCGATGCGCCCCCTCCCTCCCTCCCTCCCTCCCTCCCATCCCAATGCCAGGGCTGCCTGGATGAGGGTGGGGAGCTGGGGCTTCAGCCTCCCACCTGGTAAGACAATGGCTACACTACTCAGTTTTCCCCTTGCCACATCCTTCCCCGCTTCTAACAAAATCTGAATGTTAAATATAGATGTAATTGTGAAATAAATAACAGAGCTGCTGCCACTGGTAGTTGGTAGATGTCTGTCCCTGATCTAGGTCCAACCTCACTTGTCCTTCCTTGCCTCCCATTGCTAATACTCTTCCCAGTGCTACACAGATGTTTTCTTATCATGCTACTGAGTGGTTATTTTTCAAGTGGCTTCTCAGAGCAGATGTTCTACAGGCACGTGACGTGCTCTTTAGCCTTCTGTTGACATTACTTCTCTTATAAAAAAAGCATTACTGCCACGCTACTTTTAAAAAAGAAAGAAAAATAATCCTAGAACTTCAAATAAACAAACAAATCATTGGGGTTTTTAAATACCTGCTGGTAATACTGTAAGACAACTCTGATCAGCCCAGATGCTGTAGTTATTATTGTACATTTCACAAAGTAGCTCTTTCAAAATGTCTCTTGCTCAAAGCTCTAGTCCCTATCTAGTTGCAGGACAACTCATTTAACACTTAGCAATAAATGCTATATGAAAAATAAAAAGTGGCACACATCTGTTTACTCTTTAGACACACACTATTTCACCACCATATTTTGATTATTTGCTTTACAGAAAAGTCCCAAAATAAATATGCCAGCAGGTGAATTAATTCACACTCAGTGAATTCTGCCTCTGCTCACTCCACCATGTTCATACACTGGGGCATGTTCTTTTATTTACTTGGTCCTAGCATCTTTCTATTCCACTTTTAATATAGTGTTTCATTCCAGTTACTAATGCAGATATATTCACTTGTTGCAGTTGTGCTCAGGTTTTCACAGGGTGTTTGGAGGTGCTGCGCTTACACCCAGCTAGTTCTCAGGTCAACACTTCAAAATTAGTGAGGAAGAACTCATTGCAGAGAAGTATCATTGGAGGCTGGATTTCAAAGAGAAACGTGCAGCAAAGTAATCATGTGGAAATAAAACTGGGTTGGAGGCACTATCTGGGTGGAGAAAATAAACAAATATTATATGAGTCTGGGAGCTACAACCAGTAGCCAGGTTTCCCCCAGCAAGTATAAAATGGAAACTGCTCCATGAATTGAAACTTCGTTTCATGGGAGCTGTGCCAGTTAAAACCAGCTGAAGAGCTAGCCCACAGCCCACAGCTTTTGGCTTTGACCAACCTCACATCCCACTACATGCCCTTGATGTGGAAGCACGGCCTTGAAGAACGAGCACAAGAGCAGAAATCTTGACTCGAGTCACCTTGTGCCTCTGCTCCAGTTGGCCTTTCTGTACAACCAGTTCATTAAACAATATTTCAAGTGCCTGATTCATCCTCCTTCATGCCAGTGAAATTGTTGGATGCAAACCAGCATAAAACTGGAGCCACACAGGGCTCAATTAAGCCTGAGGATTTTGAAAGGGTTGATTAGCTAATGCTTTTTCAGTTCTTGTTAGTATAAAGCACCAAATGTATTTCTCTTGCAGAGACTTTTTTGACTTCCAGAAACTTAGGATGTGGGGCTGGGGAAGAGCAGCAGTGTGACAGTGACAGGTAATCAGGGAGTGGGTTTTGAGATTAGCCTATCCACCAGGTAGCCTTCTGTAACTCTGAGACTTCTGCTCTGAAAGGCAGCTTCAGTTCTGCATTCATCCATTTAGGAAAAATGAATACAACTTTTTCTGCTTACTGTTTCTCCCTCCTTAGCCTAACATCTCTCCTTTCTCACTGTCCTATGTACCACCAAAACATCTGGGTTGGTGGCCTGTGCCAGAACTCACACCAAGCTGTCCAGTTGGTCAGATGTCCCCAAAGATAGGACAAATGCCTCGTAGCAGATGTCTTTAGTGCAATGGTTTAAAAAAAAAAAAAAACACCCCAAAACACAACAATGGGATATAAGCAGTTTGGAAGCCAAAGTGAGGAGAGAAAGAAAAAAAAAGGCTAAATAGAGTTGTGTGTGTGCATGTATGCATGTATTTACTCACACACACACATACACACACACTTTATATAACATTCCCTCAAAATATGTAAGATGGCTGAGAAATTTCAAGGGTGAGCACAGAGTATTACCAGAAAGCATAAGAGAAATAAAGTAGCTGACTCTGGAAAGAGTGGAAAGTACTTTTGATTGGATTTCTACTAACTGTGGGAAAGCTACTAGGGGAAAAGTGGGAAATGTTTAAGCAACTGTTGGAAAGAGTGCAGCTGAAATTCTTCCCACTTCAATCTAAACAGGGGAAAGTGCAACATCGGCCGTTGTGGTTAGGTAAGGAATGAAACGCAAAGAGTTTTACAAGCAGAGAGCTGAAAGCTTTTAAAAAAGATAAACAAATCTGGTGCAGAGGACTTGAAGGCACTGTATGCAAAAATAAGCAGAAGTAAGTTAAAGGATCAAATTAAAGGAGCAAATGGAATTACTGAATGTTAACCTATACAAATATTTCAGCTGACAACAATAGACTCTCTAGACATATTCACATTATAGAAAAAGGAAAATATAATAGTGGTCTCCTAAAAACGCACAAAAAATGAGAAACAGGGACAAAGGAAATGGTCTAATAATAGTATAGTGAAGGAAGGGGAAAAACAAGGATTATATTACTGTTCCTGATTTAGAGCCCAGTCCTACAGGAATTGAAATGCATCTCTTTACTCTTTTAGGGGCAGATCTTCATCTGCACCAGGTGGAAGCCTAGACAGAAAAGGCAGAACAAAGTGTGCCACTTTGTCTACCTTTTCTCTCGGTTGTGACGATGGGGCTGGTTCAGGCTGCTGTGCTCGTAAGAGGAGGCATGGAACTCCTGCAAATTTTGCCTGGCTGCGGTGATCCTAAAGGCACCTTTCTGGTATTTGTGCATCACTGGGAGTCAGATGTTTTCTGATCACTTAGTAAATTCAGCCGAGCTTCATGCCAGATAGCAGGGCACTATAAAGCCATTATAACAATGCTTTAACACCCTTTACTCCAGAGAAATCCCAAGGCAGCTCAGCAACACTTAGGTAACTCCCTACCTATTTTGTTTACACCTTGTGTCCATGAAAGGGAAAATGGATGCTAAGCATTACGACTATATTAAATCTCAGTATAATGTAACAGGCTGTGAAGAGATACAAATGACAGCCAGATAGTCAGTGACCTACAGTTTTGGGACCTGGAAGACTTACTTGCTTTACATGGCTCTCTTCTGTCATATGGATCTTCAAAGCAAGGCACTTATGCAGAGGAGGATTTACAGAGGGAGTGGGCTAGGAAGGCTATACCGACCTTTACATCTATATATGCTCATGTCGTTTGATGGAGAGAAGTACTGCACTGCAGTGGATAAACCAGTATTTTTCTTTTAAGCTCTCTCTCCCCATCTGGCTCCACACCTGTTATGTGTTAAGCTTATTTTCAGTGATGATGAAAAACATTTAAGATGACCTAAAAAATGTGTACAAAATAATGAAGGAAGTGATAATGATGCACATGGTAAAACATCCTCCCATCCAAGAGGCCCAACAGCCATGAAACATGGCAGAAGCATTCTAAACATAAACACGAATAAAATCCAGTAAGAACCTTTTTCACAAAGATAAATAAACACCCAGAATAAGTGGTCGCACTGGGCAATAAAAACAAATTGCACCAGTGATTTAAGTATTTTCATACTGCAAATAAAAACACTGGAAAGCGGGAATGAGATAAATGTAACAAAAATAAAAAGAAGACACTTGGATATGTCCATGTGCAGGCTGCATATGGGATAAAAGCAACTGTAAAACAGCAACTATTTATTATTATTAGAGTTATTACTTTATTCATTCTTCTGACACCAAATGTATATGAAGCCAAAGCCAGATACTTACAGTGGAATTATAAGTACATACATGCTTACAAGGTTTGTAAGAACAAATCCTGATTTGAGCTATCACTGTTGATGTTGGCACTGTCATATTATGCCTGACCACTCATGAAGGCTGTTAACCTTTTAGAAGCAACACTACTGTTACCAAGAATATTTCTGGCTTTGAAAAACCCACCTTACCTCTCAAACTGATTTGCTCTATTTAAAGTTAGCCCTGAACCTGAACCCCAAATCCAAAACCTTAAAGGTATGGTTCTGTTCCTAAATTTGAAACTTAGACCCTTCACTGAGCCTGGTTCTCAGTTGCTTTATTGATTTACACTTGCTGAGTGTGTGGTTCTCTATGTTTATTCCCTAAAGATGAGTGTGAAAAGGTACATATATACACCCTGTGCCCAAAATACATATGTTTTCACACAGCCTTTGAAAGTAGTGTTAAATCTTTAGTATCATTAAAAATATAGAAGTACATTCAATTTCTTCTTCAACAGCTCTAGGCTCTCTCAGTTCCACCAATTTTTGACCTGAGGCACAATGCTCACATATTCAGACACTGCCCAAACACGCTGGACGACAACCCTCTGTTTACACACAGGACAGCTCTCAGTCCAAGTTTCTCTTCTGCATCTTCAGAAGATGTTTTCATGTTGTTCTCAACAGACTGTGTCTCGGGGCAAGAAGCAACATGGTTTCATAATTGCTTTGCTTGGATGATTGCTGATTACCGCCCACTATGGATGTGGGGGTTTGTGCCGTGTTTTGGCCCAAGTGTGCTGCAGCTCTTGCCCCATGTCCCACAGCCAAACCAGCAGAAGATGGTGATAGCTGTCACTCCCCATTGCCCTCTGCCAGCTTGGAAACCAGCCACTGAGAAGCTGCATCTCATTACTGCCGCTGGACAGTGCTGAGCTGTGTTTGCGTACAGGGATTAATGCAATGAATTTGGCATGCAGAAAAGAAATGTCTCAAAATTGCATTATTACAGTGAAAACACCTGGATACCCTTAGGAAACAAATATAACAACACTAGTACTGAGAAAAAAAGAATCACTAAGAATTTTAAAAGGGGAAAATAATTTGAAGTCACACCTTTTATGTGTCAAAACCAGCTTGGTAAAACAGATCCTTTTATAGTGTTATCAAATGCTCTTGCACGTGGATGACATGCAAATGACATATTTCCCATTCTGCTAAAATATTAGGGCATGACTTCATTCACTAAAGGTTTTGCTTTAATATTTAAAACTTTGGTAGGTGTTTTCTATGCTGCTATGAAACAAAACTATATCAAAAAGAGTTGTACTTGTATGCCACATAAATTAGGCCAAAATCTACAATTTTGACTCACAGTCAGTAATGTCTTCTCCTTCCCCCCTCCCAGATTTTTGACAAGAGAAGGTACTGAAGAATTTGAGCATCACTCAATTTTCTTGCTTCTCCCTTAATAAAATATAGTAAAATTGAAAGTTTTGGTAAATCTACACAGCCCAGCCTCAAAAGGCTGAAAGGTACTGGTAAAACTCAGGAGTTAGGGTGTCTAAACCAGTAACTCTTCTGCATCATTATCACAAAGGCTCTGTTATTAAACTACTACAGCAGATTAAAAAGTGTCATAGTGGCCTGGATTTTTGGAGCCTTTCTAAAACTGAAGTTCAGAATTACAAACGGTCTTACAATGCAAGAATCAGCAA
>VZTV01035727.1:754-46123 GCA_013400875.1 Anhinga rufa
AAAAAAAAAATCCTACCAAAAAAAAAAAAAAAAAGGCAGCAAATGTGCTAAGCATTGTTCTTATTTATTTTTGTCTTTAAAATTAAAAATTGTTGATTAAATGTTCCAGGTGGAGTAAGGGTGGTTGGATGGAAACCCTTCATTTTAACTATCGTTTAAAAGAACAAGCAGAAAAAAATTGATCTTAGTAATTTAGATCTTCTTTTTACTTTTTAAATCTTAGTTGTCTCTCTTAAGAGAGAAATTGATTTTCCTTTTTTGATGAACATGTAAACATGAATTTGCAACTGATCAGTATTACCAAATCTGGCTATTTTGATTCTTCAACTAAGAGATGATGCTGGATCTATACACATTGACTTAATCCATTTTAGCTTTAAAATCTTTTATTCAGAATATTATTTTCTCACCCCCTTATTGTTACAAAATAGTGAACGGTACTTTACATTTTTAGTTGTTTATGATTTGCGTCAAGTTCTGTTTGTATGAAAACTGACGTTGAATTAAAATTTACATGAGGTCATTTTAAATTGTTCATTAAGAGTACCTTAAATATGCTTGATGCATTTCAAAAGCATGTTTGCATTTTAAAATATTTTATGAAGCAACTGAAATAATGACCTGTAGTATGGGAATTAAATTGGAAGCTTCTGGTAGCCATGTCCTTCACAATCTTAGAGAAAGGATATCTTATCCTCTCATGCTTAGGTTTAGCTGTAGATTGACAGAGGAAAATAGGCAATCTTACTTTTTCCTCTCTTACGTTGATTTTCAGCTTTGACTTAAATAGTTCTTAACTGAACTACTTGAATGGATTGAAACAAAGAAGATATTCACCCTGCCTGCAGAAGAAATTGCAGCTCTCAAAAATTGCTTTCCTGCATCAGTTACATCCCATTCCATCTGCTTAGCCAGTGACTTCAGTCAGTTCAGTGGCATCACCTTCAGAACTTCAGCAGCAAACATCTTTTGATTGACTACCTTAACTCACGTCAGTACACGACAGCAAGTACGAAACCTAAGTTAGCTGCAATATCAAGTATAAATGGGAGAGATGCAGATAAAGTATCGACAAAATGTTATTTGGTTTTTTAAAAATAATGAATTTAGGGGGAAAATATTATGGAATAATCTTGTCCAGTTAGGACAGCACTTGTCATGGGATTTTGATCAAATTCAGGGGATAACAAAGCAAGGAACCCCTAAATAGTTACCCTTGGTTGTACAAAGGGATCATTACTTTAAGGTGGAAGAGCTTACCTATCTTATTTTTTGAATTATTAGGTTTGATGACAGAAAGTGCTCTATGTGAACCCTCACTTACATAGCAACGGACAAAAATTAATTTCAAGTGATAGTGGAGGAAATGATCCCCTTATCTAAAGTGAAAGGTAGTTCAGCAAATGAAGTTTGGGACAGCACTGGGGAAGGCAGAAACAATAATAAATGTAATCCCATCTAACAGTGCATCACTTTATTTCTGCTGAGTTTTTGTACTTAATTTGGCTTTTTGGTGCTTGACAACTATTTATGCGTAGTTTAATTTAAACCTGTACTTCAAAACCACCCATTAAGTGAACAGATCCAGTCTGCTTTAGGATCTTTTATGATTCTCAAGCAGTTTCATTTTTACAGATAAGAGTTTGTGCAGACTTCTGTCAGCACAGTGTCACTGCAGAAGAGGAACAGTAAACCACTGCTGAGTGACAGACAGCCTATAGCTCTGAAGCCGGCAATCCATCCTCTCCTAGGTTATCCATTTCCCATCCTCTGTGCTTCTTTGACATGTCAGACTTCCTGCGCTGCAGACATGCACTGCAGAGCTAGTCTTTGCGTATGCACTGAAGTCAGTGTTTCCTAAACTTGTCTGAATTATGCTCCTGTGATGCTTTCCTGAAGGATCAGATTTAATTCACATGCGCAAGTAACGGCTAGTCTATACATTCAGTGTGGTCTTACCCAGAACACCTGAATATATAGCACACAAGTCAGAGTTAGCGTACATGAGCGCTGATGCATTGCTGTATGTCTGTAAAACCTGGACAAATACAGAAAAACATCAGGTGTTGCCTGGGCATAGTGACCACAGGAGAGAATGACCTATGTAGGAAGCCTTGTCTATAAAGTAGCCTTACCTCTTCATTGTCCAGAATGGAGAGACCTGTTACTTGGGCAGTGGAACTTCACTGCTAATGTGTTACAGGGTTTTTTACCCTAAGTTTTACATCTTTTCCACAGAAATTTAGAACTGGGTCTGATGCATGACTAAGATCCCTTTGTCATTTCTTTAGTGGGGGGGAGGTCTGTAACATGCATTATATTTTTAATCTAATAAATATATAGCTAGTTCTTAACGCTAAACATATCAGTCAAATCAATCTCATGTAGTTTTCCAGTAAACCTGTGATCTTCTTTCAACTGTGGTGAAGTGTTCCTTCCAACTCCTCATAAAATATGGAGCTGCGGCACTCTGCCTGTGGGGAGGAAGACTGAAGCCACATAGTGATGTATCTGTTCAACAGTGTGAAAGAGAAATTCCCTATTCACAGTCCTGCATAGTCAACATTACCTGCTGGTAAACTTTAAATTGCCTGAATTGCTTAACATCATGATTAAAAGCTGTTTGATTCTTTCTTGTATTATGTTGTGTTTGACTGCTTGCATCCCAAGCAAACAATTGTACATTGTCCTATTGTGCAGGTTTTTCTTATTCTTAAAACTATGGTCTAGTAATACTATAGATACCGTAAGGCCTTTTAATTCGCCCATCGCAAGCAAAATGAAAAGACGAAGTTTGGAATCCCAAAGCCCAATTATGTAAATTGTAAAACTCAGTAGGTATATCCAGCAGCTACAGAAAAATGACAGGACAAAACCTCGGACAAGCCAGCATTGTTTCATCCCAAAGGTGCCAAAAAGGGTTTTGGAATTATATTCAGCTTTTAATTAAGACAAATGAGAAATGTCACAGATCATCCATTGGACAGGTCACAGCAAACCCACGTAACTACTGTAGAATTTCTCCTTCTTAAACACTGGTGCAGTTCCCAGTTTCATTTAAATGGAGTTTTTCTTTATGTTTACTGCAGTGTCAGAGGCTGGAGTACTCCAAATAACGCTAAAGCCTGAAGAGCAGTTGCTTATGTTACTAATAGTAAGATGAAATGTCTGCATTCTCCTGTATTAAAAAGAGAAAATTAAGAAGAGTGAATAAAAAAGAAAATAAAGTATTTGTATTTTGAAAGGTCTGGAGTTATGTATTTGGAAGAGCTCTAAAGGTGAGCTTCTTTTCAGTGCTATAATTTTAAAAATATAGCTCGGATGCCATCTATAGCAATGAAAGGTGTTCTCTTTTTTAACCAGTGATACGTATCCTTCAGCTCGGGGGGAAAAGTCCATTTCAGTAATCAAGAGGACATATTTGTGCTCCTATTTTAGGAACACAGATCCCTTTTATAGACGTTAAACACAGTTTACTAGTGGAAAATTTTCATTTATTGTAACCGCTTCATGTAGTGTTTTTCATATATACATCATAAAAAGGATTTAGTGTTGGATTTAGAAGTTGGGGTGTGGGGGTTTTTTTGCCCTTTGTTCTTGTTTTGTATTTTATTTCTTTGGAGAACACTTTTTTTTCTTTTCCCCCTTTCAGGAAATTTCACATAATCTTTTCCATTCGTCATCAGCCAGGTTGCTGATTACCAGAGTAACTGCCAAGCTTTCAACTCCTTGTCATCAATGGGCTGTGAATGACAGACAGCATTAATGTTGGCAAGCTCCCACTCTCCTTTTCGCCTTTCCCAAATGTAATTAAACTGCACTAATACAGCAAAAGAAAAGCTGCAGCTTTATTTTACTCACCCTAATAACATAAAAATTAAATCACAGAAGCACACAGTACAGTCAAATAAACGCATCGTGACAAGGAAATTCAGAGGTAAGGGAAGTGTCTATCTACCGTTTAGAGAAAACTGTGAGTAGAGTCTTCCTCCCCTTCCCTAGCACTACAGCAACTGCACTGTTTGACCTCAGAGAGATGATATGGCCAACATCTGAGTAACCACTCTGTTGTAGCCTGGTGAAAGGCCTCAAGTGTTTCCTCTTCTGTTGCACCTTTGGTTTAAGCATAAAGGGAATAATTAGCTTCTCTGTCAAACGATCTGTTATCCACCTGGTAGGGGACAGCTGGATAAGGAACAAAGGATATGGGTCGTAACTTACAGTTCGAACGGCATTGCACACCTTGCCCACCGGCAAGAGATGGCATTATCCTGATCTTGGAGGAAGCTCTGGGCCTTTGGTTTAAAGTCTGTAGGGGTTGGAGGATAGCCAAGAGTCAGGAAGAGGGAGAAGCCAGAGTCCTCACCTCACTTACAGAGGACTGTGGAGGTTTGTAGAATGCACAGATACCACCGAACAATTCTGAGGTAGATAAATTGTCAGTAGATGAACTTACATATATATTTCTCTGGACCAAGGCAAGCGAAGAAGCTGCTGGCCCTCGGAAAGGCAATGGAATTTACCCGCAGACCTGTCATTCCTTGCAGCAGTGCTCTAGGATGGGAAGCAAGCACTCAGAAGGAGGCTGAGAACTGACTGCCACAAGCTCACAGCTCTGAGGCTAGCATACATGCTGGCATGATAGCCTGTCTCATTTTTCAAGCTATCAATAAAAATAATGCAGTTGGCTTATGAGACAAAGTAAATTTACAGTAATGCAAAGAAATAGTTTTACTAAATGCAGGCAGAAGAAAACAAAGACTATTGCACAGCTAGCCAGAAGCAAGGGGCACCATACTCAGTAGGGAAAGCATGGAAGAGCCAGGACCCTCCCCGGTGTATACCTGAGCGACAAGAAAGGGAGCTTGATTACTGACCGAAGTGGACACAGCTTCAAACGTGACAATTATTAGGCCAGCCTGGCTAAACAGACTCTAAATGAGTCTGTCTGCTTGTGCGATTTTGGTGACTAATAGTGACTGCTAGCTGACAGGTGGTACCTTACAAATCCAGCCTGTGCCAAATTCTCTGAAGATCTCTTAGTGTGGAGTAAGTAACTTACCACTGTGAACAAACTGTCCTGCAACACTAAATGCAGTTCAGTATGAGGATAGCCTTCCAAAGGAAGAAACCTTTGGCTGAAACCATCTTTTAGACAAAGTTTACAGCAGGATCTTACGTGCTATATTTTTAGGAGATCTGGAGCCGGGGTGAATTTTTATATGTTTGATAGTGTGGCTAACGTGGAGTGAACAGCAAAAAGGAAAAAAGGGATGCATGTAAAACGTAAAAATGTAAACCCTCCACATAGGAGGAACACTAAAGAGATGGAGTTGAAGGTTTCTGTTAGATTTGTTCTGATATAGTACTGTTTCTTTAAACAGGCAGCTGCAAAATGACCCAAAAGGCCTTTTGGTTAAGTGTCATGATTTTCTCCTTGATTCAGCAAAGACTGAGGCTACAGTGTTCCAAGCCAGCTCCAGGCCATTGGCGGGAGAAACAGTACATCAAGCATCCACCTCATCTGTTTCTGTCATCCAGCAAAGAAAGAAGAGGCCACAAAGGACATGGAGAGAACATACCAGAAGAGCATAACTGAGCCTTCAGCTGTTCCTGTGTGTGAACCGTAATTCTTGTTAGAAAAAAAATGGTGGCAGATTTGGTTCCTGTGTAGAAACTACCTTGAACACTTTAAAAGGCTTTCTCTGAGTGACCATGAATAGATGATTCCCCAGACCCTGGAAAAATTTAATCTAATTTTTCAGACTGAATATTAAGCAAAAACTGGCAATAGAAATTGGCCCTAAAAAATGAGGAAAAAATGCTTTTATTGCAAGCAAGGTTTGCAGCATTTCAATATGTGGCTTTAGATTTTCATGGTGGGCAGCTACATCTGAGGCACCACCAGAGGAGTCTGGACCAGAACTACTCCTGGCCTGTTCACTACACCTGGATAATGCCCTGAGCACATGCTAGTATCTTTGACCAAAATTCAATATATTTACAAATAGGCTGGGATCAGCTCAAGGCTGCTGGTCTGAAACTGTACCGAAAGCAATAGGAATTGTGTTAAAATGACTGAATTTAGGTCTGGCACACAGAACAGCGAGGAGGGAAATTCTGCTCTTAAGATCTTTGAACACCAGCCAGCTCCCCAGAGACTCCCAGATGTGCAGGTTTGTGGGACTTTAATCCTACCAGATGAGCTTTATTTCTGTGTTTCATAATATTACATAACGTTTGCATAAAAGGGGTAGGAAAAGAATGTTATTTCAGTGGTCAATGTGTGATTTAGTATTCAGAGATGAAAAGGTTCTTCTGACTTTTTCTCTGTTAACTGACCAGGGCTTCAAACCTCCTTTTCAATTAGACACAGATGCTAGTGTTTATGGACTGCGTATTGATACAGGAATGTAAATGACTTGAGTGGATGACAGTTTATTAAGAGTCAATGGCTAAACTCTCCTGGGAAAAATTATCGTATGCTCTGCCAGTGATTAAAGCTAAAGAACATGTTCACAGCTCCTTGTACGGAAAAAAGCTTGTGATGGGAACGGACCAGCAGTGGACTGCAATAACTGTGGCGCTAAGGTTTTGTAGTAACCCAGAAGCACGGGTTCAGGCTTAACATTGACTGCTATTGATGTTTTGTCCAGATAGCTTCATTGTGGGACTGATTGCAAATGCCAGTCTAAACAAGCGAGGAGCAAAGAACTGATTGTTAGGGGAATGAGCATGTTTGGGAGGAGACAGTTATTTCCTCCCTTCCTGTATCTTGCAGAAGTACAAATCCAGTGGAACAGTGGCTACAGGGATTCCCAAGAAACGAAGTGATTCCCACAGAGAGAACCTGATACCAGAGCACTGCACTATTGGCAACACCTCTCCTGGAATATAGTCTCTCCCTTAGCATACCTCAGTGAAAACTCTGTGCTCACAGTGGAATGGCTCAGAGTTTACGATCAAGTTCTGTATAAAAGATGGGAAGAAAGCAGTAGAGTACAAGCTTTACTAGCTGGCTCTAGATCCATTGAAAAAAGAAGGCTGTAGCGTAATGTCATCATTTAAAAGCAGCTGGATATCTGAGGGTTTGCAAAGTGGTATGATTTCCTTTGCATGAGTTACAAAACAGATGTAGAAAAAGTGGCCAGGAAATGTTAAGAGACTGGGGAAGCCTCTGTGGGGCAGTATTTTGCTGAGCAGATCTTTCTAACATTCTTGAGTAAGGACTAGTAGTTATTATTTGCTTGGGGGTTTTGAACTACTTCACAAAATGGCATAAAGATTATATTGTCAGGGCCCCGAGTGCACTAATAAGTCTTAATCATAGAATGGTTTAGGTTGGAAGGGACCTTTAGAGGTCATCTAGTCCAACCCCTCTGCAGTGAGGAGGGACATCCCCAACTAGACCAGGTTGCTCAGAGCCCTGTCCAACCTGACCTGGAATGTCTCCAGGGATGGGGCATCGACCTCCTCTCTGGGCAACCTGGGCCCGTGTCTCACCACCCTCAGTGTAAAAAATTTCTTCCTTATATTCAGTCTAAATCTACCCTCCTTTAGTTTAAAGCCATTGCCCCTTGTCCTGTCACAACAGGCCTTGCTAAAGAGATCGCCCCCATCTCTCCTATAGTCCCCCTTTAAGCACTGGAAGGCTGCAATAAGGTCTCCCTGCAGCCTTCTCTTCTCCAGGCTGAACAACCCCAACTCTCTCAGCCTGTCTCCATAGGAGAGGTGCTCCAGCCCCCTGATCATCTTCGTGGCCTCCTCTGGGNCAAGTTCCTCTCCGCAGGGCTGTTCTCAATCCCTTCATCCCCCAGCCTGTACTGATAGCGGGGGTTGCCCCGACCCAGGTGCAGGACCTTGCGCTTGACCTTGTTGAATCTCATGAGGTTCTCACAGGCCCACCTCTCCAGCCTAATGACCCTGACCAGCCTTGCCTGAGACCTCCACCCACACCTGTGGGCCCAGGAGCTCTATTTAAGGTCAGTCCTGGCCCTTCAACCTTTTCCTGAGCTTTGCTGGAGAAGTGCCATGTTGTGTAGCCTCTTGACCTGGATCTCAACCCATAGGCTGACTCCCTGGCTTGACCTGGGACCTGCCTTGTTGCATCAGACCTGATCTTAACCCTGACCTATTGACTGACTTTCTAGTTTGACCTGAGACCTGCCTTGTCACCATGGTATTGCCTTAAGATCTGGATTCTTGGTTGGATCTGGCCATGGTCTCTGGGTTTGTCCTACTACATCCCTTGAGTTCTGTGGGAGGGGCCCGGGCTAGTGAGGCAACTGCCTTGGTGGCCCCAGCATTCCCCTTGGCTCACCTTCCTTTAGGGAGCAGCCCTACCCTGCCTGCCTTACAGATATGAAGTGGAGCAGGCTGTAGCAGAGAGGATGAATTGGATTGGAATTTTTGGGCTGGGTCATACACAGGTCAGGGAAGAAATTTTGAACCAAAAGTGTTTCTGTAGATTTGTGAGACTATAGGAAATCTATTAAATAACTACCATCTCAGTGCATCAACTTCTGATGAGATAGTAGAGGAATTCAGAGTGGATGCCTGTGTTCAGCTGGCTTTCTTATCAACAAGAGGCAGGTATTAGCATTTCATATTCCTTTTAAACTAGTAGGAGTGCAGGCTAGTGCTCCTCATTCTCAGCTGGGGGCTGGAGACTTCTGCAAATCTCCTACCTGGAGTTTCTGTAGAGTAACCATTATTTAGGTAATTTCAAAGTTTTTCATTCTAAAAGGAGAAACTGAAATGTCCTATGCTTGCTGAAATATATTTAAAGATAACCTCTGATAAATGATGCTTCTAGTGTGTGAGCCAGGAGTACTTCCCTGCTGTTGGGTGTGGGTGCTGTGCTGCGCTGCGGCAAGACCCAGAGTACACCAGCCCTTTACATAACCATTTTCACTGAGAGATTCGAAAGAAGTTTGGAGGTTCCCAGCTGGAGAGATCAGGACTGCAGGGTGTGCCACAGATGACACTTTTTCAGTAGCAACAGTGCCATTCCTGAAACAGAGATGATTTGTTAGAAACATCTCGAGCCCTGTTCAATTTCACTGGATCCAAGACAGTTCCTGAGTTTCTGGCAAACTTTGGAGACTATCGTGTCCTCCCCACAGAGCAAATCACAGATGGAACTACTTGGAACTGGGAGTTTGAGTCCCTATCACTGCTTTGTGAAGTCAATGCTCATTTTAGCTGTGATAATCACTGAGCAGCTGAATGGTTTGGGGAACTTCCAGTTCAGAAGAATTCCTGGAAATATCTCACTTAGATTTGATTTGGACTGAAATCAAATCTGAAAAGCCCTCTCAAAATTCCATTGAACCACAAATCTTGCTTTTGAGCCAGATCTGATTGGAAACCTTAAACTGGATAAACCTTGGATAGGACCCTACATGGAGCTGATGTGAATACAAGCAGTGTGATTGAAGATAATTTGGGGTTCAGACTTGGAAATAAACTGTCATGTCCAACTGAGAGTGTTTCCAGGGTTAAGATTATTCTCCTCCCTTTCTCATCCTAAAAATGGAGAGAATACCTGTCAACCTTAAAATTGCAAAAGCTGGTTCAGTAACAAGCCCCCTCTGTTAGGACACGATGTGTGGGGTGCCTCAGTCAGCAATTTCTGCTCATACAACAGACATTGTTCAGCAGCCTGTTGTAAGGGGTCCCTCCAAGTAGCCTGAAAGAAATCTGGGCAGGGAATGGAAAACTCCAAAGATGCAACAAGGTACAGTTGGTTTGGAGTAGCACATGAAAACATCCTGGTAGAAAGATAGGACACAGCTGCTTAAAATTATATCATTTGTAATGAATCTTCTAGAAAGACTTATTTCATTTTGGAGGTGACTTACAGGTGTCAACCTTCTGTCCTGAGCTGCAGGGGTAAGTGAGGTTAACTGAGATGCAGCTATGAACTGCCTTGAATCTGATCCTAATTGCTGCCTTACACTTCTAGTAAGTGATAAGAAGCTGTAAAGTGCCCTCATGAAGCTGTGCCACAGAAGTGATGGAGATTTCAATCCAAAGCTTGTTGTCCAGAATCAAAGATAGAAAAAGCTTTTCAGGAATTTACCGTATGTGGCCACAGAGTCTTCAGTGGGAATCCCTTTGAAGGAAATGCAGTATGTGCGTATGAAAAATATAGATGAGAAAGCTAAGTATGCAAAATGAACAAGTGTTGGGAGTATGGTCCTAACAAAAAGCCAAGGGAGAGTTTTTTGGCCTGAACTGTGTCAGATGGCTGGCGTTGTGAGCAGAGACAGTCTCCTGCTGTTTGAGTCCTCCTCTGTTCAGGTAGACAGATGGCATCAGAGAAATAGCCAACTCCTTCATCAGGCAGTTTTTCCTCAACTGGAACAACCTGCAATGCCCAAAGTTGTGACTCAGCGGGTCAGAGGGGTTAAAACACATATACATTACTTGCTAGAATAGTTACAATGGTTTAGGAAATAGTTTCTCTCCTCTATTCAGCGTATGGATCCAGTCTGTCATCTCGTCGTTTGCACATGGACAGTAGGGGAAAAAAAGTACTGGCACAGAGAGAAGTGGATCCTCCACACTAAAGTTAAGGAATTGGGACAAGCACAGAGGAAAGTCCACAGTAGGAACATTTTTGTTCATAGTGCCAAGAAAAAGCATGAAAGATGATACTATTAAGCTTGGAAAATAGGAGTCTCATGCCAGTGATGTTAGAAGCTCAGAAATAATGTGTCAAAGATGTTGGAACATTTAGAATACAATCTTTTACTGTTCCAATGTCATCAACATGTTGTTCTCACTATTTTCTATGACAAGAGAATTTATTGAGTCAATTTGTCTTCAACATGTTAAATGTACTATGTGTAGGCGGGTAAGCTAACCTTATTTATATAGCATTACAAGGGAGAATGCTAACTACACTCACTTTTGCACTCTTGAAAACTGTATTTCTTCTAACTGAAAATACCACAGATCCATTTTTCAGAGTTACAACACTCAGGCAGGTGTGAGAATACTGTTTCTTAAAAGAATGGCTTCAACAAAGAAGAGACGGGGGTGGTAATCCTACCTGTGGTGTCGAAGTTACCCTGAAAAGTGTGTTTGGCTCTTGTTACTTTGCTTAAACTTCTCTCACACCAGATATTGGTCCATCTTTCCTACAAAAATTATCTCTCAGAATGAGGCCCCAAGATGCCTTTCCTTGCTGATCCTGAAATATCTGTCCCCTTTCTGCTTCATGCATTACTTTATTCTTCTCAGCTTCACCTTTTTACTTTTTCTGTCTCTTCTTGATTTACAGGAAGAATTTCTCATCTTTCTCTGCCTTTATGTTAATTTATTTTTGTCCTCCCCTCCATCCCCCCCCAGGTGTTGATAGAACAAATGGATACTCAACCCTTTGCATTTTCCTTATCCTTAACTCTGGCCACTTTAAATCTCCTCTGTGCTCCCAAGAGTCTCAGTTCTCCAGCCTGCTCCTTCTGACTGGGTTGTGCTTTTTTTGGTCACTGTCGGGTGTAACCTGTGCAATACGACATACCTCTCCACCAGTGCACACACTCAAGTCCAAGTGGAAGTCGGGCTGCTTTGTGTTAATTCCACATCTTACTGCAATCTCTAAGAGACTCCAGCTGTGAGAGTTGCTTCTGACTGAGGTGGTCTTCATACTGCTGAACTTAAGTGGCCATTCTTTTCACGTCCTCTTCACTTGATGGCTGCCTGCCACGTTTTTTTTCCCTGCCCCTGTTACTCTTCCTATATACCCGTTTCCTGTATGCACGTACAACTGAGATTGTGACTGTGTGTATTCCTGTGCCTATGTTCCCTGACATTTTCCTGCAATCTGAGATCAGCAGTTGTTTATTTGAAGTCTCACCTGAGTATCTAATTTAAATATATGCTCCTTACCTTTTTTAACTTTTGCCCTTCCATTTTTCTCTGCACTTATTTCCCTTTCTTCTCACAGTAGAGAATTCCTCCAGTCTCATCTTTTTCACTCGCTTACTTGTTATATGCTTTTTAAGTAGCCTTGTCTTTTCTACTCTAGAAATGGCTGTTGGTCAAAACCCAATATGTACATTTCAGCAAAGTAATCATCCCATGCAACTAAAATCTTGTAACAGCCCTTTCCCCCCCTAGCAAAGGTAGGCTCGGTAGTATTTCTAGATGATTAATGAATCTTTAAGCACCTTCCTGTTTCTGAGAGGGGTGCCATATGCTTGACTTGCTCCCCTTCTAGCAGAGGTGGTGTAGCTGCTTTTGCTAATTGTGCGAAAGGTGGTATTATATGCAGAGATAAGATAACAAGCAAACTGGAACCAAACCAGTCCAAGGTGTTCACAACTGGAGAAGCATGGTCTGACACCTCTTTCCTTCTTCTCCCCTCTCTGCCAAATATTACTTCAAAACATGACATTGGTTTCTTCTTTTGCTAAAGCAGTGGTCCTTGCCATGCTGTACCTCTTGTCCTAGATACTACAATCTGCTTTCCTTTGGCTTCATAACAGTAACCTCACTTACCATGGAATCATAGAATGGTTTAGATTGGAAGGGACCTTTGGAGGTCACCTAGTCCAACCCCTCTGCAGTCCAAGCTAAGCCATTAGAAACCACAGCCCGTGCATACTAGTCTCACAGTCCAGTCTCTTTTCCCCTCCCTGCTTTAAATCACTGCATTGGCTTTTCACACCAAGCAGAAACTCATTACTGTTACCTTTCAGCACTCGGTACCTGTCTGCTGACATATCCATCAGCTTTGAAGCCAGCAAACACCCTACTTTCACACATGGTATGGACCATTTACCTTCCCTGCTCTCGTCCCTTTAACCAAACCCATGTGCCTAGAATGTTGTGCTGGATGTTGTGCCCTGCAGCCTCACTTATCCTCACATACCCCCCTCAGTTGCACTGCAGTAACCTCTCTATTCTTCTGAACTTTGCCATTTATGATATTAAATGTCCAAAAGAAACAATCCATTCCTTAAATACCAGAACTACTCTGGTGCTTTATGGAGATGTACATCTCATCATTCCCAGACTATGGTGTCTAAGGAAGAGAAATCTCTGAAACTTTTTTAATGGTTGAGATGTTTTATGGTCACTCTCCCACACATAGATAATTGATGTCTAAAAATATCTTAATCTAAATGACACTCTTCTCCTCAGCAGAGGCAATTGTAGGGTTTCTGGTCACTGGAATTCACTAATGTAGTAAGAATTCAGTTACTCAGTTTGGAACCCTTGCTGTCTGACAAATTTGGTTAAAAGCTGTGAATGACTTGTAGAGGTACTCTGGGAGGGACAGACGAGCGTGTGCACACCAAGAACATGACTGCCCAAGTAAAAAGCCTAGAAAGAAGTTTCTAATGTTGTAGGCACGGTATTAATCTCAAGCTGTTTTATTGTTGCAGACCTTGTTGTTTACCTTCTTCTCTCACTGTCTTTCATTCCTGGAAGTGCTGCCTCACCTGCTACACCTTTATTAGGCGTAACGCATTCTTGTATAGGCGCTCCCTTGATTAAGTTTACATGGGTATAAGATTATAGGTGGCATCAGGTGTTCCCCTCTCTTTTCTGTTGTCGTTCAGACCGTCACCTGCCAAAATAGGTCTGCAAAGAAACTAGCGTATGTATCCTTTGAACATATAAAATTATGTATGTAAACTGCTTTCAAGAAGTTGCACTAGTTTGTAGATTTGGGGATTTTGTAACTTAGCACAAGGCAATTGAAAAAATACTTCTGTACCAGTGTGTATAGAGGGAGAAGTTGGATACTTCTTTTCTCAGTTTTGTTGTTTTTGTTGAAAGAACAAAGAGCTCTGGTGGCAGAGGTCACATCTGTGTCTGCATTTTGTACAGTGGCAAGCACTCAACACATAGTCATTGATACACGGGCAGGCCAATTTGCAAAGAGGGCTGCTTTAATAACATGTCTAAACACAGAACTTGGGCATTCTATTAAGGTCCTCCAGGGTGCACACGGTTTGAATCAATTCGGCAATAATGTTGGGCACTTTATAAAAGCAAGACTAAACAAAAAGAAATTAAAAAAAAAAAAGACTCACTTGAGACATGGAAATTTGGAAATTATTCAAACCACAAAGCAGAATGGGTGCAGGGCAGTATAACTGGTAGCTGTTGAAATAGATCTGGAAGTTGGAAGAATCTCCACTTAGTTTTGCTGATGCAAATCCTTTCAAAGGCAAGAACTCACTGCACTGCAACTTTCCAAAGCTGTAGCAGGTAAAAAGATTTTAAAAGAGTGATTTCTCTAAAGTGGATGAAGTGACAGCGGCATAAAACATCTTTCTGATATCTGATTGTGTTAGGGCTTTAGCTAAAGTGTAATTAGATTAAGAAAGCATGACTCATAATGGGACACTGTAAAATATAAGAGGTCTGTGTATATATTGTAACCTTCATGTTGTTTGGGTTTTACTGTGAATGTAAAGAGTTACAGAACTAGCATTGTCTAAATATGGATAATAACAAGAGAAATATTTAAAATTCAGGGTTAAAGAAGAAAACAAGATGGAGTTAGAGTGTCCATGGGGCAGGGTCTGATTCCTTCTCAGCATCTGCACCGTGCCCAGATTAATAGAAGGACCCTGATTGTGGATCTGGAGCAACTAGAATTAGAAGGTAAATGAATCTTCAAGACACCCAAATCACAAAGCAATAGCATCGGAGAGAAAATGTCATTAAACATGCTGCAAACATACTACATACTAAAATTAAATCCACTAATGGGATGCTTAGTCAGAAGATGTTGCAAAGTTTTGTATATGAGATTTATATTACATTCTGCATGTATATTAGGCAATAATTTCCAGCTTCCTTAATTTGTTATTTGTTTACATTTTTCCTAATTACTGTCCTTAATTTTGTTTCATTACTTCCCACAATGTTAAACCACATAAAAGAACATCTACAAAGTGAATAGTACTTATCACTATCCAAATGAAAGTATAACAAAACCTAAACCTGTTAATTCTGTGAGTGTGCTGAGGCATCTGTGCTGTAGCGAGGTCACAGCAGAAGGCTGCAAGGGTGGACTCCCGGGTCTAGGCTCGGGTCTGCCAATAAGTGGTTCTGGATGCCATCCAGCTTTCACTGATGTTAATATTAAAATTCTCACTGCATTTAGTGACTTGTTTCAAGTCACGCAAGCTTCTTAGGCCTTGATTTACTTCGACCAAAAAGGAACTGAATGAAGAATAAAATGGAGCGAACATTTTTCCCCTGAAAAAGCATTTTCTAGGGGGAGGAGGAAAAAGGGGAATAAACAAACTACTGGAACAGGCAAAAATATATCTAGATAGGAGAGAAATTGAATGATTTGGGTTGCAACACAAAGGAATTCTAAGCAATGTTCAGATGCGCCCTTAAACTTTCTGTCTTACACCTGAAGTACTTGTGGGGCAAACCTGCGTTGGTACCTCTGATGCCTGGCTCTTGGCAAGTTAATGGATTCTCCGCTTTCCTGGAAAAGCCCTAACTAAAGAGAAGATAGTTTTCTGAAACAGAAAGGGGATTTGAAGATGGGTCTTATTTTTCTTTTTTCTCCAAAACTGCCCTAGCCACTAAACTACAGAAGGGCAAATAATAACCTCCATTTTATTTGAACAACTTTCCTTATTAATCTGGCCACTTCTTTCCCAATTTTCATTTTTCAGCAATGCTCAGCAATAAAACACTTCAGGTCAAACAGAACGCTTCCTTTCACTTGAAAATGAGTGTTTTCCCTTTCCCTAAATCCGAAAGTGTTACTGTGGGTCACACTGAAACCAAAAAAGCATATTAGATTCAGCTACCAAAATAATTTATTCACACAGCTTAATGGCAGGGTGTTTTTCATGGCAAATTAACAACTGTAGTATGCTTTGGGACCTCTGGATGAAAGGGACTATAGAACTGGAAGGGATTATTAGGTATATTTAATTTGCCTTTAGTAACATGATGGAGGAAATAATCAGTATATTAAACATACATGGAATATTTTTGGAATGTATAGTCTGTTGGAAAGGAATGAATGGTTCGTGTTATTAGCTGGGAAGTGAAGTATATATAATCCACTGTGTGTGGTTGTCATCAAAGCCCTACCAGGAATGCAAGACTAAATGTGCTATTTTTACCTTCTTTTTCTTTCCTGCTTTGTTTGTGGTTTTGGCAGAACAAAAAGAGACCTGGATAAAATGAGAAAGATTGTTTTGCATTTATCATGATTGTGTTTGAGGCACTGTCTTCAGTGTGAAGGCACAATAAGCCTTTCATTTATTATTTGCATTAGAGTAGAGCATAGAAGCCTAGGCTGATATTAAAACTGTGCCATCCTAGGCACTCTGTGTATTCATGGGGAGGAACAGTCTCTGCATCCAAAGAGTTCATGATAAAATAGTTATGGCAAGTGGTGAGGAGTGAACAGAGTCACAGAGGAGTAACTCTGTGCTTACCTCTTACCTGGAACATAACAGAATGCTTGGGTTCTGGTCTGCTGCCTCCCCTGTTCCTTATCCTTTTGAAACACACTGCCTTCCTCTGGAATTACTGTCCCAGTAGCCCATGATCCCAGTAAAAGTATCATCTTTTCCGCCCACAGATTTCAGCAGAGGCAGTGGATGAGTGTGATACGTGATTCACTAGAAGGTGCACATATAGGTACCCATGTTGTTTTAACTTTGTTGTGACAGAAATTTAAAAATAAACATATTCCTTTCATCTCCCAAACCTGACCTGGCAAGAACATTCATTTAAAGAAGCTGGATATAGCACCATACAAGAGATTAATCAGCCTTAAATCCATACCGTTTGTAAAAGAAAATGGGATGGTACAAGCCTAGTCTTATTTTATTTCAGTATTTTAACAACAGATGCAATGCTGCCTTTGTTATTATCCTTTATTCCTCAGACAGTGTTCCCCCTCCTAATTATTACTTGTCTTCTTTAGTAAGATTGAGAAATGGCATCCTTTGAGCTCAGGTAAATATCAAAGCAGTTTTACTAGTAATGACGGAGCTGCTTTCACTGGGGAGTGAAGTGTAATGAACTAAAAAAGGAAATTAGTAAGCTTTCCAAATTAAATAATGTATTAATTTCTCTCAAACAGAGGTCCCAAGCCCCACTTGAAGATGATGGTGCTTATAGATACCTGCAAAGCTTGAGGGCAGCAAGCAGTAGCCACGAAGCAAAAGGCAGTAGGGCCACCTCCTTCAGTACAGTGCTCTGTGCGAAATAGCTGGTGATGAACGAAGCTGCCCATCGTACCCCTGCATGGGTTTTGTCCCACTGCCGGCCCACGGCACCCACCCTGTGCGGGGGCTCGCTCTGTGGACACCAGGCTGTATCTGCCATCTCTTCCCTGATTTTTGCCTCTTCAGCCACTGGCAGCGAAGCACATTACTGCCACAGCCTTTGCTGCCGTTCCCCACCATCTGAACATCTCTTCACAAGGGCTGCTATCTCTTGCAATTCATCACAAGATGTAGCATTTTCCTTGGTGCTTCAGTTGCTGGAATCATGATTATACCCCCCTCAAAAATGTCTGGTTTTCAGCTTTTGTGATTGCAGAGAATAGTCTGAATATAGAAATTCTAAAGGTTTGAAAATCAAAGGCAAGTTAAAAACCAGGCTTTTTTCTTTAATATCTTCTTTTAGGCAGATATTCTTTTGTTTTAGGTATGTGTTTATTTAAAAGGAATGAGTGAAGATAAGAAACTCATTCAACTCAGTCATTTTAACCTCTTGGAGAACTGTTTAGGATTGTGCTGAAAAATCAGTGTGTTGAATGATTTTTCTGACAACATTTTTCTGTCTGAAACAGCTTTTTTTTTTTTTATTTCAGGAAAGGTTTGGAACAAAAATTCCAAAGTTTTATGTAGAATCTAGTGATTACTCTCTGTAGAGTGGTTTCAGGTCATTAAAAGCAGCGTTGCTGAGAGCAAGCATGGGTACAAGTGTGCTTCGCTGTGCGGAGATGGAAGCAGAGACTTATTCCAGCAGAGGGGCGGGTGAAGTGGGAGCCCTGACTTCTCAATCTGCCCATCTTGGTGAAACTCCATGTAGCCTAAACTGGTCTGAACACATCTATGCGTGTAGGTGTGTAAGCCTACAGATGGAGACGGGTAGAGCTAAAACAGAGAAAGCATGGAAGCCCGTATTCCACCATTCTCTTTGGCATAACCATAACTAATGCATTCTCATTTAGGTAGAGAGAAACAGACTTTCAAAAGTGTTAAGAAATAAAGGAACATTCCCTGAAACTGAGAAGTTTGCAGACTATCACAGATATAGCAAAACTGACAGAACTGGTCAGAAATTTGCCATTTAGGAACTACTTAAAAAAAATCTAATTTTGTTCATTAAATTAAAATCAATTTCATTTAAATCAATACTTAATGAGTGAAATGATCTTTTTCACTTTGGGAAAAAAATCAAGGATCTGCTTCACATGCTTCATTTACCAACCTTTCCATTTTTCTATGTATTATTCTTGTATTATTTTGAAACAAGCTAGAAGTACTCATAGAAATCCCCCCTTTTTTCGACTAAAGTGTCAAGAAGTCAGGGTTTTTTCATTAAAATATAAGCAAAAAGCTGTTTCAATCAGAATTCAGAAATAGCCACTCTTAATTATTTTTGAAGTAAAAGAGAAGTCGGTCTCCTGTACCACGGTGACGATTCAGTGAGTGTTTGCATCGTGCATTCTTCCTAACACCTTGGACCAAGGTAAGAATAAGAAAAATATGTAAACAAAGTGTGTTTAATTAACACATTTCCCCTGCAAACTGTTGGCTTTTTTGGTTTGGTTTGGTTTGGTTTGGTTTTGTTTTGTTTTTGTGGGTTTTGTTTGTTTGTTTGTTTTTTTAAATAGGCTCTTCAAGAGAGGGGCATTGGAAGGCATTTCTTCTGAGGTCCTGAAAATATTTTACCCCTAACAGGGGGCAAAAAAAAGCCCCAAACTGTGGCGAATAAGCCCTCTCATCCCTTGGACAGCAAGGTTGCCCTGCCGAGGCAGAGGCCTCGCGCCGCCTCTCCCGGCGGGAAGACGCCAACGGGCAGCCGCCTCCTCACCCACCGCCCGCCCTGCGGGCTGCGGGGCCGGAGGCGGGAGGGAGGGGCCCGACCCCGCCTCGCTGCAAGGATTTACGTAGAAAATAAGCATTAAAAAAAAAACAACCCAAAACCCCACCCTGACCCAAACCCGAGGTCAGGGGGCTGGTGTTCACGCCGCGGCCGCAGCCCCGCCGCCTCCCCGGGCCGGGCTCGCCGCGGGGCTGAGNGCTCCCTCAGCCCGGCGGCGGAGCGGCCGCGGCCGTGAGGCGGCTCCCGCGCTTCCCACCGAGGCGCTTCCGCCGGCTCTGCCAGGGGCAGCCGGGGAGGTCGGCCAGGCGCTGCCCCCTTAGGGCACGGCCCGGCGGGTTTCGCTCGTCTGTGCGCACGTTTGCTGTAGTTTCGGGGCCCCTTGGCTCCTCGCGCCTTGCTTTTCCCTCCGTGGGCTGGCGGCGAGCCTCGGGCTCAGGCGGGCCCCTGAGCCACCCACAGTAAGTTCCCCAGGTAGAATCAATCATAAAATCATTAAGGTTGGAAAAGACCCCTGGGATCATCAAGTCCAACCATCAACCCAACACGACCATGCCTCCTAAACCACGTCCTGAAGTGCCACGTCTACACGGTTTCTGAACACCTCCAGGGATGGTGACTCCACCCCCTCTCTGGGCAGCCGGTTCCAGTGCCTCACCACTCCTTCAGTAAAGAAATGTCTCTTAATATCCAATCTAAACCTCCTGTGATGCAGCTTGAGGCCGTTTCCTCTCTTTCTGATGCTAGTAACTTGGGAGAAGAGACCAGCCCCCACCTCACTACAGCCTCCTCTCAGGTGGTTGTAGAGAGCGATAAGGTCTCCCCTCAGCCTCCTCTTCTCCAGGCTAAACACCCCCAGCTCTCTCAGCTGCTCTTCATAAGACTTGTTCTCCAAGGTATATCATACATGTAAGTGAAGAAAGAAATGGAACCGTTTTCTTCCCCTCCCAAGAGGCAGGAAAGGGGATAAATGAACTGTACTACACAGAGGCTGCAGCCCAAACATGTTCCTTCCTTCTCCTTTCAGGCTAACTGGAAAAACTGCCTGCCTCGACAGTTTCCCATCAATGTGTGGCCAGTCATTTGCCTAAGCTATGGGCCCTGTGCTCAGCTGTTAGAACTGGGATCCAGCAAATTGTCCTGTGTGAGAATGGGGCCTTGTGAAAAGAAGCCCCGTAGTTTAATGCCCTCCTTCCAAAGAAAAGAAATACATGCATCCTCTGCCTCTCTGCACTCTTTAGGTAACTGTGTATCATACTTGGAAGAGTGGAGGGGTGGATGGCACTGCTCACATCCTCTGCCCTGGAAGCCTTAAACGTGCGCTCAAGTATTTCTGCTAAAGACCACACCACACACAGTCACAGTAATTCATCTCTACCTCTCTAGCAAGCTCTTGATCCTTATGCCCATTATTTTTAATATTTGGGTGAAAATGCTAAGCAGAGTCTGATCTGACAGCCATAGGCTGAAGGAACATCTGTATCCAGGCAATACTCAGATATGTGATAAGTAGGTAGGTAGACAGATAAAAACATAGACAGATTGCTCACTTGGTCTTTAGATCAGTCATTAGATGGCATCTTCTTCTAGGTCATTCATTCATCACTAACGCAGCCTCAGAAGTGATGCATTAAAAAGTAAATATTTGTGATTTTTTTAAGCTTTTGAGGCATTTGAAAAAACAAGAACATTTGACTCCTTAAAACTAGTCATATTCTTTTATTTGACAAATGGGGCAGAATTCCTGCTTTTTAAAACTTGGGCATTCTTTTTTCTTACCCATAGGTGAGAAAGTGTATAAACAACAGACAGCACCAAAACCCATTTTTCTTCATAATTTGTCTTTTCCTTTGGAAAAGGGATTTGCCTTCCTTGTTTTACTTGAAATGTGAGAGAAGGCTTATGTTGCAAATTTTTTTTTATGGAGAATGGGTGAGAAGACAGTAAATGAGAGGACTTTTTGTTACGTTTTCCTTTTTATTCCATGGAAGAAGAAAAATGGTGACAGAACATTTCTTCCCACACACTCTATTTCGAGTTCTGTGCCCTTTTCAATGAGAAGAAGGGGTTTAGAGAGCACAGAACTGGAATAAATCCCCTCCAAAAATCCTTTTTTTTTTTTCCAAAATATTTCTTCCTGTGAGAAAGACAGATATAAGATAGCAAATAACATTAAAAGTGTTTGCTTTTAAAAGTGGCACTAGAAATTATAGTAGTGTTTTTCTTAGGTTTTCAAATAACTTTCCCCTTCCCCAAAGTGTCTGCTGTTTTGTGGAAGTTGTTTCACTTTTTTAGTCAAAATCTGCAAACTGAAATCTTCTTTCAGCATTTCAACAGAAGTAAAAAAAAAAAAAAACCTGCGAGAAATTTGGCAGGAAAAAAAAATCCTGCCAACCGCTTCCATAGTTACATGAAGTGGAAAATGGAGCCATTGCTGGTGCTGCTGTCTCTTGCTCAACTGGCATCTGGTCTGCATGAGTAAATTCACATCATCAGCATATAGGGTGTAAATCAGGTGAGATCCCATGTCCTTCTTGCTCTTTCTGTAATTAGGAACTCAACAGGGCTGTGGTTACTCGGTAAGGCCTCTGTTCCAGGGCTGTCCAGGTCAGCCCTGGTCATGTAGCCATCCTAGACAGAACAAGCAGGTCCCTGTGAGAATGTGCCACCTTCACAGGAATAAAAAAAGATCAGAGAAAGGGAGTAGCAAAACAGGGATTAATGTTTGCACATGAGCGTGGTCAGATATATGACAGAATTAACTACAGATTAAGTCTTTGTGCGCCAAAAAGGCAATCTTTTATTTTTAGGAGTTGATAATTTTGCAGCCTGCTGCAGCATTTAATGCTAATAAAACAACAGATTGTGAATATTTGAAGATTAAGCTACTTCTGCAGGTGGATTGCTCTGACATCTCCTTAAGCAGTTTCCAAGCTAGGTGATGTCCTGCTTTGCATTATTACTCTGTGGCCTAGGCATGTCCTCATATGCTTAAAGCCATATGAAGAAGATATGACATAAAATTTCTATGGGAAATTATTGCTGGGAATACCTATTCTTAATGATATTTCATTAACTATCGGCAGAACATGCATTATGGCCTTCTGCAGTTTTGGTGGCTTCATCAAGATCTGTTGTGTGTGGGACTTGAGTGTGAGGCAATGATCTCTGTCTGTGCTGGCCTGGGCCCGGACAGCAGACTGTCCACTTTGCAGAGGACAAACGGCATAATTCCCCATTGGACCTGCACTCCTGTGGACTTGCTCTATCGTGATTCCTGAGAAGGCACCACAGAGAAGCTGATATAGTCAGTGGTGTGTGGTCCTGGGTATGTTTAGTGAGTTGGTAGGCTGTCCTTGCTTATCCAGTTGCTATTAATCCCCTATAATTCCAGGCACATAAATCAAGAAACTCCCCTGAGCTTCCTTTACAACCAGTAGAGGAAGATTCCCCCCTGACAGTAATTCAATTCTTAAGTAAGGAGCAGTGCATCTCCAGAGGATGGTTTGCCTCACTCAGGTGGCTCAGATGAGGTGGAATCCAATCACCATCTGGCTCCATTACATCTGGGTCACACGGCAGTGAGAGTGCCAGTTGCTGAAGAAATTTGGGAAGTAGAAATACGAGATGAGGAACAACAAAGATCTGATCCATCCTTCCAGTGCTAAAGAAGGGCAGGCAGGGCAATGCTGACCTGCTGACATGACCTTATTCTGGCACGCAGCGCTTGCTGAGTCCACAGTGGCTCATATCTCCTCTAGTGCTCGCCAAGAAGTGCAGCTGGTGCCCCATCTTCTCCTTCTGCAATGTTCTGTGCCTGGTCACTCCAGGGTAACACCACGCTTTGCTCCCTACAAAAGGCTTCTCCAGAAACTCTGAAATGAAGGGTCAAATTTATTTCTCTCTCTAGTTTTTCCTCAGGAGCGGCACAGAATAGAATCACACATTGCTGTGCCCCACAGGTGTAAGTGAGACCCAGAGTGGAAGTTATGTTTTTATAGCAGTTTGAGCCCATGTAACTCAGCATTGCTGCCAGCTTACTGCTTCCCTGCCTGCACTAACTCTCTAGAGAGCAGGTTTGGAGCTAAACCATCAGAAAACTATCTTTTTTTTTCTTCTTAATCTTAGTTTAGGAGTAGTGGGAATGTGTAGCAGGATGCCACAGCAGTTCCTTGGTCACTCAAAGTGCCACCCTAGCCCCGAGTCCAGCAACAGCTAGAGAGCTCGGGGACTGTGCAGCCACCCACACCAGAGCGTACCTTGATGGCATTTCTTCCTGTGGGCTCACCAGTGAGTACGCTGACATCCTGCAGCATTTGTCTGTATTGCTCCAGCGCATTGTTTGACTTACTAACCGAACAGGTAATTAGAAACACTCTCGCAAATTGGCCTGAACTGAAAATGCTCTTGCACTTGATTCTGGTTTCAGAACTTCTAGATGAAGGCATCCCAGTCTCCACAGGGAGGCAGCAGAATACCTGTCAATTTGTTTGCAAGCTTAAACTGGCTGATGCCTTTTTTTTTTCTTTCTTTCTTTTAAAGGACTCTTTCACCCAGTATATATATTGTTTGGATAAGAGGTTTTAAGAATTTTAAGTTTAGATGAAAATTCTTTTTTTCTTGCCAAGATAAAGCTTGCCAAGATCAACATTCCCCTTATTTCCCTCTGAGCTGCCACCAAAATGATTTACAAGTTATATAAGAGCCGATTTTGAAAGAAATATGGATTTAATTAGAAACTAAAAATCACAGTGTCTCATTTGAGACAGTATAGTTAAAGTTCTGTCAGTATTTCCATTATTTTCATGGATTTATCACCTCAGGAGAAGAAAGCATTCTACTCTGCTGAAACTTGGTATTTTAGGCCTCAATACTATAAATATAAAATAGGTAGGAAATAATAATACTATAAAGTCCAGCATTTCCAAACCAGGCATTCAAATATCATGGAGCAGACACCCACCCCACCCCACAAATTATGTGATTGGCTTAAAAATAATGAAATTTTAAACATAATAAACATAAGGTTCTTTTTGTTTGTCTTCTGACCCGTGAGAATTTACGATCCATATTTTCGCAAGGTTTCTCTGGAACCACAGGGACTAAAAGCGTACTTCTTTTTGCTTTTTCCCTTTTTTTAAATGGAAGTGGAGATTTTTCACAGGCTCACATGACCCCAAAATCTGAGTCTTGAAAAAAAAATCACAAATATTGAAGGACATGTGAAACCCCACATCTTTACAAAATTCAGCTACATGTAACCTTTCTGGACTGCCTATATTCCTAGAGTAGCTTGCTGGGAAACAGGGTCAGAAATGCTTTAAATAAAGTAGAATGGACAAGCCAGGGAGACTTAAACTATGTATTTGCTTCAGTCAGAAGGGGTTGAATTTAAACGTATCCTTCAGAGAAAAGACAGATTTTCACTTTTTTTTTTTTTTTAATGCAAGAGAATTAATCATTTATAACTGTTAGCTTTATCGACAGAAGAGCTACCTCATTGCTAGGAGCACCATAGATTTCTTTCATGCTGTTCTGAAACAGGCATCAGTCTGCCTCTGAAGTTCACAGGAGAAATTCCAAGTAAGCTTTCTCAGTTCCTTTGCAGCACTGTGCATTTGCAAAAATACTCCTCTCACTTGAGGAGTCAATTAAGTGATCCAGTGTGGCTATTCCTACATTCCTGGTAAGACTGGGGGTTTTAGACTATTCTCACAGGTTCACTGACTTGACGTCTGGTCTTCTGGAGATAGGAAAGAAAGATCTTGCTCTCTTCATGGTCATTTCTACCCAACAGAGTGCTACATTTGCTTTGTGCAACTCCCATCTACGTGGGAAAGACAAGGAGGAATATTTTATATTTTTCTGTCCCTCATAAAATTCGGTTGAAAGTAAAAGCCTTAAAAATTATAGTGCATTTTTATCAGATGCAGAGACTTTCTTTATATGCTTTTCAACACTACAATTCCCAAATTGATCTGTGTGAAAGCTTTCGCATTTTTTTATAAAAACACACTTCTTTGGGACTCATTCAACCAAAATGCTTGTCAGGGCCCTGAGAACACTAATAGGTGTGGTCACTCCAGGGTAACACCCTGGGCCTTAGTGGCCCTGACTGGCCTCACCTGGAGCCCTCACCATTTAGGCTGGGCCCAGGGTCCCCCTCTGAGCTGTGCTGTTCCTGTGGCATTTGGATTTCCTAGCTTGACTGTGGACCTGCCTTGTTACCTTGTCTGCTGCTCTCTGTGGAGGGTCTGTTGCTGCCACCAGCCTGCTCTGCTTGTCTGTGTCTGGTGCTGGGGGACTGTGCCTGGTTGGTAGGTCGCTGCCCACTTTGCGTTGTCCCCTGGTTTTCCCCTGGGTAGTATCTCTGCTCTTGCTGCACCCAAGCAATGCTGTTCTATTAAAAAACTTTTCATGGTGAAACAGAGAGAACTGTCCTGCAACCAGCAGACCTAAGTCGGTGAAAGCACCAAAGGGTGGCTTTCAGTCTTAACTGAGGGAGACAGTGAACTTGTAATGTCAGGGTGAAAAGATCCAGAACTGATTACCAGAGTTCTGACCTGCATGGCCCCTTCGAAGCATGCTTATAGGTAGAAGGTGAACAACAGAAATTTGAAGCCATTGATGGGGTAAAGCTCTGGTGAGCCCCTGGCTTCCTTCTCCAACACTAGCGTTGTTCTTGCTGCTTTGGAGATGCTTCCTTCCCAAGGTGAGCTGTTATGCTGAGCTGAAGGGAGAAGTTAAACTGCTGTTAAACTGTGAGATGGAGCGTGTGGCATTATGGAAGAGCCAAAGGAGAGCTCCAGCTCCGTGGTTGATGATAAATAGAAGCTCAAAGATCGGGTACAGCCTAGAAGCAGTTAGGAAGATGTCCTAGAACGCACCTCATTCCTGCAGCAACAGCCAGAAGCAAAGCCACCAAACTGCACCTTGTCAGTCCTATTCCGTGACAGCAAGAGTGCCTTAGGCCTGAGCACCCCAAACCTTGGTGGGGCTTGTCCAGTTCCCGAGGAGAGAGCGGCCAATCCTCAGCCTCTGCCTAGAGGTTTTGATGAGGCTATGACACTGTGGTCTAACCTGAAGAACAGCTGCTGGGTACGGAGGATGTGAGTCTTCCTGAGCCTTTGGTTCTTCCTTTGTGTAACTGATTAATTTACAGGGTTGCTGTGAGGACAAACGCATTAGTGACTGTGAAGCACCGGAACCACAGGGATGTCTGTTGTCAGATAATTTATTATCAGTCTTTCCTTCTGTGCTGCCTTATCTCCAGTGTTTGGAGTTGGTGTTGTCATGCCAAATCCTCCTGGTGTTCTCAATTATATTTAAAATAATGGTATTATGATTAAAGGACTAATGCACATCAGAGCTGCTGCGCAGGACCGCTGTGTTTCAGCAGTAATGGGGAGCCAAGAACCTGACAACAGGGCATCACTGAAGATTTTTGTGGCATCTTCTGTTAAATAAGTGGGATTCAAAGGCTCTGATTCGGGCTCAAGAAACGACAATTCATCTGTGTTTAAAATTAGCTGACCTATTTCTCACATTATTGCTGTGGTGTTTCTGTTCTCTGTCCTCCCTTTCACTTCAGATGTAACCACATTTTGGTGGCAGATGAAGTGATTCCTATATATAGCACGCAAAACACTTTGGGATCCTTCCAGTGAAAGTCCCAGATACATGTCAGATATTTATGTAGCGCAGCACTTCGTAGTAGGCATCATGGTCAAGAGCGCAGCCTTGGAGCGCTTTCTGGCTTCAAGCTCAAAGCTGAACCTACTGTGTGTGGCTTGACCAGAATGTTTGAGCAGTAGACGTGCTGAGAAGAAAAAACAATTTTGTCTGCATCTTTGTTATGGCAATGAGCTCCTCACCCTGGATTAATTGCAGTTTCCAAGGAGGCTGACAGTTCTGCCCATTTCCATTGGAAAGGAAATACCAAAGAGTAGGCTCAAAGGAGGCCTTTCCAGGAATTTAGGATTTGCTATACCTATCAGGTCAGATATCTTGTTCCTAGCAGCTGTCAGGACATGATGCTTCAAAGGAAGTTGGATAAGTTTACCTAGCCAAAGCATGACTAACTAAGGCTGAAGAGAACTGAGGTAAGCAGCACTTTAGGTGGTACAGGACTCAGCTTTCTGCCTGGAACATGAGATCTGATTACCCCTGGCTTAATAAGTTGTGCAGCTGTAATGTTAGTAGCAATCATTCAGGCTTCTGCAGTTTGCCAGCTCTTTTCATTGTCCCTTTCAGTTACCTGTCCAGCATCTGCTATGTTTTCCCAAAGGTTTTGCAACCAAAACAGGATACAGCTCAATGGGGAGGCACCATGTAATTTTGTGTGATCTGTTCTGTGATTATTCTGCAATGTATTCTCTGCTGGGTCCTGATTTTGAAACAGATGGGAAGTGGGCAGAGAGCTGAAAGCCTTAGGACCGCTCAGCTTCAGCTGCTTTCCTGCCCACTAAATTACAAGATCAGGCCTTCCTTAACACTTCTGAAAAGTGCCATATGCTAGAGATATCACCAGTCCTTTTGCCATTCATTCACTGACTTCAGAGGCCAGACATCTTAAATTACCCTTTACTGAGTGTGGCACTGAGGCTGTACGACACCAAATATTTTATTCCATTTATTCTTTCAGTGTGTCTTATCTTTTGAAAGCTTCCAGTGTTAACTAAATTTGTCATCCAAAGCAAATGGGATTGAGGTTTTTCTAAATTCTCTGAAAACCAAGAATTCATTTACTTCTCATCTGCCTTTCCCTCCTCCTTGGAAATCATAGTCATATGTTGTTGTGCACTAGTGTTACTTCCTTGTATCTAGGAATGGGTCGACTTGAAAGTAGGTTGGTAATTTTACCGCACATCTCTAATTATCTCTACAGGAAAAGGACTCTTGAAAATGTTTAGTAGGCAAATAAAATAGAGAAACAGTAACTTATTTCATACCTTCCTAAACTTTTATATCTTTTTCCTGAAGTGTTAGGCGCAGTAGAGGGAGAATATTTATTCTAAATTTTGTTGAGGGAAGGTAAAAGCTTAAACAGTCTTTACTGTTCCAAGTAATTTCATTTTTTAAATGGAACATTCCTTCTCTAAGTCTCTGGAGATATCGTATCTTCTAGCATAGGAAAATCAATAGATACAAAGGTTCCAGTTCAGTTTCCCCTGGATGTGATCAAGTACATTCAAATATCAAGTGATAAATGGGCTAATTTACACATCTGCAAAACTGGCATTAGCATTTTACTAACTCCCTACAGTGTCATGACGTTTAATTAACAGTTGTAAAGCACTCCTCTGAATGAAAGGTATGACTTTTTACATTTGAGATTATATAGATCCATCAGCTTCTGCTGTATTTGTAACAGCCGTCTAGAAGACTAATAGCTTTGCAAATTTACTGCTGTGCTCTGCTGCTTTCTGCTAGCCTGTGTTTTTTGTAAGTTTGATACTGGTGGTAACTTTTGGAGATTAAGACCAATTCTAAACTTGTATTCAACTGAAAGACACATCTTAATTAACTGTTCAAGGCAATTTCCTTGTGGTTTAATACCTGTAACTTAAACTCTGTCAACTTAATACAAAGTGTACCACATTATTCACAAGAATGGTGGTTTTTCAAGCAGCTGTGGAAAAAATGTCATCTTAACTCCTTGCAGCCTCAATGAGACAACACAGTGAAGAAGTGAAATCCTTTCTGACTGCAGCATCACTAGGACGGTAAAACAGATTCTGGCTGCAGGACCAAGGCTGCATGCACTGGCATATCTACAAATAGTCTTAAGAAGCTGGCTGAAATGACAATTCAAAATATTTGTGCAGTTCTTATCTGAAAGCTCTTTCTCAGTTTCTATGATTAGCTGAATGTGGTTTTGTACGTTACCCCCTTGAATCTGCCTTGAAACTGCCCAGAGTGTTTCAATGAGATCACCAGTCCTAATTAAAGATCATGATGAGACAGACTATCTTACTAGGGTACAAAGGGGTTTTTTCATGTTTTTTAACTCCCTACCCTCTGTTCCGCTCTGTCAATGCCCCTCCTTGCTATTTTGGTATGACAACGCTCCTTTTTGAGTGGGTGGAAGGGAAAGAGATGGCAGTGAATGCGTGGCCTTAAGTTCAGCAGCACAAGTCTGCGGCCTGGTCAAGTACTTATTAATTTTGGCCTTTGCCTTTTGGAGTGTTCCACCTCATTTACTATTGTTCACTGATTCCAAAAACAACATCAAAAGAGTTTTTCCTACTGTTGGTTTAAAAACTAAAGAGAGACAGATACAAAATGCAATTGCCTTGGTCACCCTGAAAGCGGGATATCCCCAACTCACATGGAGCTGTTGTATCCTTTCTGAAACCAAGAATACACCAGAGCTCTGCAGCCGAGACCCAAATAATCCACTGCAGTGTACCGTGCCTTACTTTGAACAGATTCAGCGGTCTCCTGAGGCTGACACTTGAGAGCTGTCAAGTGTTGGCAGAATGAGGAACCACCAGATAGAATTACGGAATAATACTCAAAAACCTATCAGATATATCAGTATTAGATATGGATCAAGCCAGGGTATCCTGGGCCCATGCTACTACAAGAGAATTATTTACTTACAAAAGGATATGAGTTCTGGCCACACCAAGTGGAGCAATTAACCCAAAGTTGCATTATACGTTCTTTATTGCTCTATTGATCTCAAATACCTGGGACTGCCAATTACAGCCATCTCTGCTTTAATCATTTTTATTTGTATTGGCAGCATAAAGATCAGGACTATAGGAGCACATCTGTCTGAAGTGTTTGCTTTTTTTCCTTGCCTTTCCTTATGATAGCCAATTTATGTTCAATTGTGTTTATAACTTGCCAGAGAATTGCTGGCTTATACCAACCAAAAATAATCCTGACTTGATCCAGATGGTGATAAGCATTTTGATGATTCCTTTAGTCACTTTCTAAGACAAGGATGATGTTTGAGATGTACTTTTTAAATCAGCATATCTTGTCTGGATTGCTAGAAAGGAGTACTGCAAATAATTATCACCTCTGCGTCAGTGTTGGAGCAGGAAACAACGCTGTACCAGTGCTAGTGAAGCACAGAAAAGTATAGAATGGTCTTTGGAGCTCTAATTACTGAGCAATAACTCACCCCACAGCAGGTCGGCAACAAACTGTAAATCACCATCATTCTGTTATTCTGCTTTTCAATTGTTTCATTTTCCTGTGAGAATTATGACAAAAAACTCTGCATGAACTTTATGTGAGCTATTTGTGACAGCAAAAACATTCCGAGAGAGAGAAAAATCTCACCACTGGTGACTTTAATCACTGTATCCTAAAGCTAGTGAATGATGCCTCTGCGGAATGCTTTAGGATATGAACTGAAATTACAAATAGTACCTGGGAGTATGCAAGAAGGGAAAAGACAGGACAAACAGAGAAAAGGGTCACTGCTCTTGTATATGGAAGAGTATGCCTAAGGGGCTGGAATTCCTGTAGGGCAAACAGTTTGAATCACTCTGTACGGTAGCTCAGCCCCTCTCGTCACTGTCACCGCTGTAGTGGGGGGCAGTTGCTCCCATAGGGTGGTCTTCTGCTCAGGTGGCTTCCTGTTAGCAAGGCAGTAGTGCTGGAGCTCTTTGCCAGTCTCCTTCCATTGATAGATGCAATCCCAGGGACAGAAACCATGAGATCTTGGTAAGGCAGCCAGTAAACCCTCCATTTTCTTTGCATGGAAGCAGCTAGAAGCCAGCTTCTTCAGAGTGGAATAGACCGGTGGGTAGCCCTCATCTGTTAAAGGTGCTTTCCAGGAGCCCTGCAGCCCCTTGGTGGGGAGGGAATGAGTGCTGCAGCCACGCAGCGTCCTGCTTCACCTCCGCAGGAAAGAGCTGAGGTTCAGCCTTGGTGCTGCCGTGGTGGCCTGCGTTAGACTTGTTCAAATAATCCATTTGTACAACTGAAACGGAGGAGAATGGAAGATGGAATATAACTGTAGACATCTTAAAGCAGAGAATGAAAGATTGACTTAATAAACAGAGTTGTACCATAATGTTGTAATATATCCAGAGGGTCTCTATGCCTCCTTTGTGTTGCCACCCACAAAGTTTTAGGGACTGCTTTGTTTGTGGCTGTGTGGTGCAATCTGCAGACCAAATGAAGGATGTGCCATTCGACTGAAATCTGTTGTTTCATGACTTGAAATTACATCTTTTGTTTGACATTAGACCGCATTTGTACTTCCTGATTTTTTTTTCTGCTGGCATTTCAAGAATTGGACAGTGTTTCTGAGTAAAAGCAAATCCATCCATCCATTCTGTCAGGAGCACTTCACTCTTGAGCAAATAAAGTGGTCTGTATCATTCCTTGTCATCTTTGTTCTTCAGTCAATTATTCTTTAATCTTTATTCAATGTATTCCTTTTATCTGAAATGCCAAATAGCCCTGATGTTACACTTTGCAGGTTTTGTACTTTCTTTACTGATATTGATTTTTCTTTGAATTTCAGTGGTGAAGAAAGCGGCCAATTTGCAAACAAATGGCCTGGGAAACGACTGTGAAAGCACTGCATTACACAAAACCAGGCAAATGGTTCTGTGCGGTCACTGTTTTGTACGATACCAGCTAGCTGTATTAGGATGTCGGTTCATGGGCAAGCTACAGCACACTGACAGCCTGTGTTGACAAGGTATTTTTCTCCATTGCCTTGAACAGGTGAGAGGAGTATCCTGGTCGTCTTTGTGCTTGCGTTAGATGCTAAGCTCTTGACCTTTATTGGCTGTGGACTGTGACTCCTTTCTTGCTGTTAGCGAGATTTTTACAGGCAGTGGCTGTTGAATAAGACCTGTACCATTGCCTTTTGATGTCCAGTCAGAGGATGCATTCCATCAGTGGAAACTTGAGGTTGGGTTATACCCATTGGTCTAGAAGGACAAATAAAGTCATAAATATTAGTTTGACGGTTTAATGTTGTTATGATTCAGCCCTGCAGCCAGCCACTGCATAGAGAGCTGCAGCATGTGCAAAGTGGCATGCACCCACAGGCCATCTGCTTCTGTGGTGATGTGATTTATACTGTAGCTAACAAGCTTCCATTCTGGACAGAGATGTCGCAGTGTGTCAGTAGTGGTCCATCTGAAAAAAAAAACAACCAAAACCCAAAGCATACACTGTGAATTTAAGTTTTTAAAGTGTGATTTTGAACTAGTGCAGAGCACAGCAGGAGTCACATCCAATAATGCAAGGAGAACCCAGCCTAGAGTGATAGAGCTGCTTAAGAGGTAGAGGAGTTCTGACCAGCCTCTGCATTCAAATGTCGCTACTCAATTCTCATGTCCCATTTATGTTAATGTTTTATGTCCATGTATTTGAGACCAAAAGTTTAGTCAGACACTGAATGTCTCATTCAGTAATATGTTACTGAGTGCTTTAATTACACTGAGAGAGCAATTTTATTGTGCTGGCACCAAACGTTTCAGCAAATGTCAAGCAAGCTGCAAATGAGGCAATTCCAGACTGGACTTTTATTGAATTAAATGGATTATTTCCTTGGTGCCTTCGAAGTCTTCAAATATGTCTGGAATCTCTTACCCCTTTCTCTAAGTCTGCCGAAACCAGATTATTAAACGGCCCATTTTCCATAATATCAGTCTGGATTTTTCTCATCAGTCCCCTGATTATTATAAACTGCATGGTGTGATATTTCAGAAGATTAATATTCCATCTGCCCTGCATGCTGCCAGGAGATCAAAACGATTGGCTGCTCCAGCTCAGACTTAATCTGCGTGACAGGCCAACCGCTGTAAACACCCTGCGTATTCACGGTGGGCCTGTCTACATGGGTGGTTTACGCTGGTGGAAAGCTGACTGTATCGGTATAAAGAGATCTGTGCATACATCATCGACAAAATGCTCTGGAGCTTTTAGTTCTGTTGAGATTAGTAGCACTGTCACAGTGGAATAAACACTGTTGAGTATCAAGTTAATTTTGTCTGTGCTACCGTGTGTTGTTAGCTGTCCAGTTACCTTCCTGTGTTTCTCTGTACCTTGTCCAATATGGCTGCCCGGAAGATTCCCGCTTGCTTCTGGCCATCTGCTCTGCACATTGGTAAATGAGAAAAAGGAGCTGTTCCACACTGTAAAGGAACTAGCATTAGTGCGAAGGTGTGTGAGACACCTACCCACAAGCCTCAATACATAAAAAAACCCCCGACCCCATCAGTAATAGCTGGTCACCAGCAGTTTGTTTGGATGTGGATTCTGTGTGTTGGTTAATGCGGCACATTACAGCAAAGAATCTTACCGTGATGTGAATCTCCTTGCACTGTAACATTCATGTTTGTGTATAATACGTGGAGTGGTCTTCTCTTTTCACGCTAGTTTCAGTATGAAGGCTAGTGGAATGAGGATAGCAAAAACAGACCCCATGTTTGTAACCGAGAAGGGAGTAAAATTCAGTTTCCCGTTCTGCATCAGTGCTGGCCAAGCTGTGACCTGTAAGTAGTGTGCTTCCCTGCCTGGGCAAATGTCGTGTGATTAATAGCGTGGTTCTGCCTGCATGGGGGCTATTGACTCTAACCTCCATTCCTGACAGTAGGGGCAAAAGCTGCTTAAGCTGGTGTTTACAGGAACCCTTCATCTAGCATACGGTGGAAAAGGGGGCTCCAGGAAAGCCACTGTTGTCTTCTGTATCAGAACTTGTACAAGGCCTCGTTCTTGGCATGCTCTGAAGTGTGAGCTGTACGTCTGGCAGCTGCCAGCTGTGGAGACGGGAGGTAGATCAGGAAAACTGTCCAACCTTTCAGTATAATACTGCTCTCATTCATTTTTTCCAGTGTCCTATCCCAGCATCACAGTCTCTATCACCCCGTTCACAAACTGTTCAACTCTAGAGACTAAGGGGAAATGATGTTGGCTCAATAGTGAGCCAGCAATGAGTAAGTATTAGTGGCAATTTATATTCTTAAATTATCTGTGACAAAGGTGAGCTTCACCTCATGGAGAAAGGTGATTCTGGTAATTTTTTACACTCAGAACTAATCTGGACTGTAGATATTCAAATGTAGTCGTGACAAAACAGTGTTGTTCACTTAAAGGCATGGCTTTTGGTTCTTCCTCCTCTGTACTTTATACTTGTAGCCTTTGCTGACCAGCTCTGTTCAATGTACTTCTGGTCACCATTGATGCCCAAAGGGACATCAAAACATCCTGAGAAATTAAATTGTAAGTGCTTTCATGATGCTTACTTGTACTTGCAGACATCTTGTACATCTAAGCATTTCTCACTGAACAGTGTCAGCATGTTAAATTCACCTCTTGGTACAACCCCAACGTAACACTACAAATCAGGAATAAATTTGGTATATTGTATCTAAGTGGTTGCTGAAATCGTGGTATGTAGGATGTTTAATCCTGTGTTCAACCTTGTCCTGAATCTACACTTTCCCCAGCTCAAGAAGTTTTAAATGCTAATGCGCACTCTTTAGACGCCCTTTCCTGGCTCTTTTTTGGTCCCTGCTAATAACAACCACATTTAAACTTCTGAAAGTCATTGAAACTGTGTGTGAACAAAAACATATTATCTGTTATTTTTGTGTAGTTGAAGCTAGCAAGGCCAACCAAAACCAGTCCTGCTGAGTTTCATACAAACATGTGTGAAATGATCACCGCCCTGAAGATTTTGCCATGAGGCAATGTAAACTTCTCAGAATGCAAAGCTGTGCCAACTCAGCTTTTAAACCAGGGATGCTCCTCTACGGCCAGGTCAGAACTCGTGCAGAGAAGCTTGCATCTGTTTATCCTCACCAGGCAGATATAATTCCAATATGCAAAAAAAGCATTACAGTGAAGTAAATATTATAAAATATGCAAGTGCTGTGACAAAGTACAGGATATTGGGAGTATCAGGGTGCAAATGTCTACATAGCGGGTCTCATGCTACCCCTGATGTTTGATTCCATTCTATTTGATTATGCAGTTTTCTGCATTTTTTGATGGCAGATCTTTTCTCTTTCCTAATAAAAAGAGAATCTATTGTCCTCCAGATATTTTTGCAGACAAAGAATTTTACAAAAGCGTCTTATAAACTATGGCTGAAGTTGTGACTCCACCCTTGACAGCAGCTGGACAGAGAGCAAGGGAGATGTGGGGGGGGAAGCAAACATACGCTCAGCCTGGATGCTGGTCATCTGATTTTTTTTTCTTCGATGGAGAATGTCAGCACCCAGCAAATGACTGAGTACCATTGAAACCCCACATTTTAGGCATTGTCTTAAAAGATTTCAGGTTTGAGTTTTTCAGTTAAAAATAGGAAATGATCACAGCAAACAGATCATTCCCACAAGAATTTTCATTTTGCTGAAAACCTGACCTTCAATTGTATGAAAAATTACATTTTTTCATCCAGGTCCTGCTGCCCAGAAGTTTTCTGTAGCACATTCCAGACGGAACCAGGATGCATCAGTATCTCCTTCATGGAGACATTCTTTGAATATGGCCATAGTAGCCCTTTAATGCTACTTGTCCATATTTAAATTATCAGAATTGTTGTTAGCGGCTTTGACCCTGCCCCTCCACCCCTCTAAAGCTGCTGCAGGGAGTCAGGCACAACTGCTGTAGGTGTTGAAGCACCAGTGAATCCAATTTAGAAAGCTGTTTCTTGTGCTTGCTAAAGAATTTCCAGTTCAAGTGAAAATATAAACAGCTTTTCTTTCTCTTCTGTTTGTAGACAAAGAATCAGAGTTTCTGCTGATGAAGGCTGGCTTTAGTAGAGCTGTATCAGGCTGTCAGTGCTACTTCTACAGTCTGGGCCACTATTTCTCTGTAGTGTTAGCTCAGCCCCCCGGATAGGGCAGAGACTGGTCACCGCTTTTTGACTTTGGGAGCTAGGGCATGTTCCTAGACTTAGATTTCAGTCTAGCATTCTTCTCCATGACGAGGATTCAGAATGTGAGACCTCACAAACCCTCATACAGATTTCTCTTGAGTCCTTCAGAGGCTTTGAGAACTCTAAACTGGTGTTGCACTTCTAATTCAACTAGGCTGGAAAAACACAGAGGCAAAGAACACAGGCTCTTACCATAGAAATGTTATTTCTAGAGCACTTGGCTGTACAGGCCTCAGAAAACAAGTTAAGACCAGCTACGTAGCTCCATTGATCCAAATGTACCACTTCTGTAAGTCTAAAGTTTTATCTTTATTTTGGGAGAATTCCCCCTACACTTTCTGTCTTGCAAGACAGTCACTGTATGTCGCAGTGGTTGACCACACTGCAGCGATGATTGCTTTGGTGTGTTCCTCATCTCTCTTCCATGTTCTCCACTGAGATACCGCTCCTGGGGTCATTGTGCCCAGCTGTGGTCTCTTGCACAGAAAATGTCGTGGTGAATAGTGAAGGGCTAGGAGCTGAGATGTGCAGAGCTGATGTCCCCAGCACGTATGTCTGAGGTTTTCATTGGGACGTTCATTCAGTGGGCCAACTAACTAATTTTACTTGGCTCAGCACTTCCCTGGACTTGCAGTACCATGGACTGTGGACTTTACTCTCCTCACTGTCCTACTTCTCCCTTGCTTTTTGGACACTCTGAATTAGAGAGTTGCAGTAAATAATAATAATAATAATCTCTTAGGGACACAGAGGTGCCAATTTGGATCAGCAGGATACCCAGTGTATATTCAGGTCACTCTGCGTGAGTGCCAAGGATCACTTTTTGAAGGAGAGGTGTTTAGTAGGGTAGATATAGCCACTAAATGATGAGGATTATCACTGGAACTTAATTGTAAAAGTCACGCTGAAAAAGCTCCTAGATATTCCAGTTGAATGATGCTGGATATTTTTTAAGGCATAATGGTCTGAATTCTTCTTCATGCCAGTGCCAAGCATTATTATCATGGTCTTGAAGATGAAACCCTCTATTTTTTAAGTATCCGGCCACAGTGAGGGTCTAGAGAGCAAACTGCCCCATTAATTTCAGAGAGGTAGCAATTGCTCTCCAGAAAACAATTTTCTACCAGGTATTTGGACAGCCAAGAAAGGGGCAGTTTTTGTGACCCTGAGAGAGTCCCACTGAAAGGTGCTTTATCCAGTAGAAGCTAAGACAAAATCTGGTCATAATGAAAACCACCCTTTCTATTAGAGAAAAGTATTACAAGTCGAGCGAAAATATCCAAACCAACTTTCACACTATTTCTATCTAAAATATTTGAAACAACGGGCTGGAGATTCAGTTCTTCACCTAGCCAGATTTGTTCCACAGTAGCTGTTAACATGATACAAATGCAGAGAAAGAACACATTCTGAAAAGTAATCAGTTCTCAGATTTGAATACATGCTAGTGGCTTTCTTTACTTTTACAGAATAGCATCTTTTATCTGAATAGTTCAAAGCATTCCTCAAATAATTTATTACATCTCACCACCCCCTCTCTGAGGCTTTTAAATATTATTTTCCTCGCTGCAGAAGATGGAAAAATGGAGAAATCAGAAAAATTAAGTTACTTTCCTAAGACCACACAGTGAGTCAGAATCAGAGTGAAGAGCAGAAGTCTGAAGTGATAACTTCTGCTCTGCCATTGCAAGTACTGGATTATATAGTTTGTCTGTGACATTCCCTCCAGTGAGAGGTAATAGCTTTCTAAAGATCTGCTATAATTCAACCTGGAAGTTACTGGGACAGATGTGTTAATTACTGGGTGAAATTCTGTGACCTAGCTATTCAAAGGGTCAGACTAGATGGTCAGAAAGGTCTTGTCTAGCCTTAAAATATAAGAGTCATTACCACCATACAAACCTATTTGCCCTTTCTCTCCTTCCAACAAAAATCAGCAATTAGTCTTGTTTAAAAGCTTGCTATGAAACTGCATTTTTCAAATCTAAGGCATGTTATGCCAGAGGTTAGCAAAAATAGCTTCAGAAATCCTGAAAAATTGACAGGTTGAATCAATCAAATCCATTTTTAATTTTATTTTGACAAAAATTCACACTGGGGCTGACAGCTCCTTGTAAAAACAACTTTGCTGACTGCAGTTTGAAACACACATGCTGTAAAACCTTGGGAACAGGATTTATAATAGAAACCTGGCAGTCTCCTAACTCTACCAGTATTATCACCATGTGTGACAATAATATATTAGGACCATACTTCAGAGCTCCTTCATTAGATTCTGACATATGGAGGAGAAAGGAGAGCCTGAAAACTAGGGAGGACATAGGGTGCAGCCTCAGCTGCGCATATTTATCATCTAAATCAAGTGAAGGCTATTTATTGACTTATTGATTCTAATTCAAAATGAGAACTTAATTAAAAGTTTAGTTCATTACCACACAATTACATGGCCCTCAAGACATTTCCAGGCTAGTAAAGTGCATGCTTAATCATGTGGTATATTGGGAAGGCTGGATCTTCAGTTGTTATAAATCAGACATTAGTGGTGCCATGCTAATTTACGCCATCTGGGGACAGGGCCTATTAGTTTTCTATGCAGGAGACAGTTGTTATTGTTTTAAATAAGGGAACTACAATGTAATGTTGTCCTTTGCTGAGCAATAGCATATGTTAACTTCCCACCAGAAGGCAAAGTAGCGATGAGAAATTTAGTCTTGGTGCCATATATACCGCATATATATACACCAGCCTCGGAACAGAAGTGCTCTCAAACGGCATAAAGGACTGTCTGCCAAAATGTTAATACCAGGCCCCAGAGAAGCTGTTCTGCCTTGGAAGCGTGCTGTAGTGACTCTGCGAAGAGAGGTTCTGGCAAAGAGCGAACTTCCCTGCCAAGTGCTCTGAAGAGCCACAGCGCGCATGTATCAGGATGCAGGCAACATCTACGCAGATGTGCTGTGCGAGCTCCGATGTCCCTTCTGGTTCTCACCCTTGCGGGGCTGCACCTACACCTCACGGCTTGTCGTGCTGCTTCCCCACTGCACAGTTAGTGGAATAGTTTGCTTATTTAAATTTGGCTTCTGAGGCTGAGGTTCTCTGAATGCAGCAAATTTAGGATTTGTCCTTGCAGAGGACCAGAGCCCTGGCTATATTTGCATTCACATAACACAGCACGCCAGGGATCTCATCTTGAGCGTTTTTACATGTTTACATATTTTTTGAGCATTTTTACATGTTTACAAATGGTCAGAACTTACAGTCTGGGAATCAAATTGTGAAGGGCTTCCACATGCAGGCATGAGGCATGTTCAGGCACAGAGCCTTTGAAGGCAAGTTAGGCTGTTCATGCAGACACATTTTCAGTGACTGTCGCTCATGCACTAAAAAAGAATCTTAGCAAAACCGCACAGAATGATACCATTCAGCATGATCAGCGATAAGAGTCTGAAGTCTTCACTTTGCCTGGCATCTTTATTCAGCTAACGCTTCGTATCTCTGAGCCCCCTAAAAAGGATTAGGCAAGACAATTTCTACATATGCTTATATTTTGGACTCTCAGCACAGGACCTGCAGCAGTAATGTTGGGTGGGCTGGTGTCAAGGAACACAAATAAATTTTGCTGCACTTCTGACCTTAGGGACTAAAGGATTTTTCAGTTTATATGCAATGTACTTAGACTGACTTCAACACAAGTCAGACACCAACAGGAAGCAGGCATAGAAACAGTTTTCAGTCAATTCTCTGTTAGCTACGGGGCTGTTATTTACAGTTGAAAGGAAGTGCACCTAGCGGGGCAGCAGGTGCGGGGTGACGGTGCAAACAGCAAGAATTATACCTGTTTGATCTGAAGCAAGTAAAGGACTGAGGCAAATGAGTGCAAAGGGCACCAGACACAGCCAGGAAGCTGCATTCGTGCATCTGACACCCAGCAAAAATGAAGCACATTCTGCAGGAAGCGCCGTGATTAACCTAACGCAGGTACACGTGTGCTCGTGTGACTGCTGCGGTGGCAGCAACAGAGCCAGACAAGGGAAGCCTTAAGTGACAGGGCTTTTGAAAACTGGTACGTTTGTAGCCCGAGGAGTATCCATGTAAGGAATCGATTGGGGGAACAAGCATTTTAATAGCCGCATAGTAGGTGCACCTGCTACTACTCAATGTTCAACCAAATAGTATTTTCCAACTATTGATCAAGCCCATCCCAGAGCTGCTGAGGAGCCGTTTTTCCATAATGCCAGATGATGTGTGTGGCTGCCCTTCCCTGTTGTCTTGGACATTTCTGGAACAAGAAGACATAGACTAAGATGGCCTCTGCTATGCTCAGTTGCAATATCTCCGGCTGGCAAGAACCCACGTTTTATCCATTACAATTAGATTAATGGTTTGTGCCTTTCTGGCGCTCAGAGCTCTGAGCCATCACACTGAGTTTGTGGCAATAGCTGCATGAAATATCCTGCTGTCTCAAATCCCACTTACTGTTGCACTAATTGTTTTTGCTCTCCCTGCTTGTGCTTTCTCCTAGGGTCTGTTTTGGTAGGTTGAGATCAAGCAGCCTTTTTGTGTGTGGCCAGTATGTGTTACTGGAATGGACAGAGGCACAAGTAAGGATAAAAGAGTTTGCCTCACAGCCACGCTCTGTGCCATAGCTTTTAAACTGGAGTGATTTTCATTTTGCTGCTTTGCTTCTGGTATGTCTGTCTGTTTTTCCATTCAAGAAAAAAACACGCATGTTTTTGCCTAGTTCCCTTGCAGAACTTCTGGCATCTGACAGAGAATTTCTCTGACACCTTATGAATCCCACCGAAGCCTGAAATAGAGCAGTTCAGGGCTAGCAGAGCTCTTTATAAAACTGCCATCAGTACGCGTGTTAACAGAGCAACGCAACCAAGCAGTTTATCACTGCTTTTCAGGCTTGCAGAAACTGGTCTGACGGGGAAGAGCTCACGCTAGATAAATTTTACATTGATTTCAGATAGTGTCCTAGTAGTGAGGGTGACTGAACGTTACAACAATAGACAAGGGGGCAGCATGATTGACATCACTTGGAGTCTTTAAGAGGCAGTTTGGATATCTTTCTAAAAGATATTCTTTCAAACTGGCTTTGGCATGAATGGTCCCTTCTGGCCAAGGAATCTGTCCAGAATGTATCATTCATTCAGCTCTTTCCTTCATATGTAACAGGCAGAATAAGTCCTCAGCATGATCATCATTTGCATAAAGATAATGGTTGTAATAAAAGCCTATGCTTCAGGGGTTTAGCTGGGTAACCACTGGGGTCAAGAAAGATTTTTTTTCTCCCACTATACAATTAGCCAGATGTACTCTGGGTTAGTGTTTGCTCAGTTCCTCTGAAGCACTGGAAATTGGCCATGCCTAGAGACCCGACTCCTCCCTGGTGAACCTTGCAGTGGCACAGGGTTATACTGAGACTCCGGTACCCAGGGGAAGCAGTTTGCTCATTTACTCAGACCTCAGAGTATCTCCTGCAGCATGAGAGCACGGCTAGCTGGGTGTATCTCACCAAACAATCCCTCATCTCTAAACAATCTCCCAGTACCTGAGAGGCTTTAGAAATGTAACAACCTGCAATAAAGATTAGAGTAACTCCTTTGTTTCTACACTTTTCTGCTTGCAACACCATTTCTGGAGTCATAAATCCCTTTCTGTGCTCGTTTGGGGAAGAAAACACCAAGAATTTCCAAGATGAGAGCATCTAAGTGAAACAACCAGTAGTTTCTTCTAGCCTCCACCTCTGCTGCTGCATTTGTAGAGCCTCTGTAGGTGTAGCTGCCCCCACCCCCCCACCCCAGGCCCTCTAGCAGAGGGGCTGCAGGTGTGTAAGCCCAGGCACACCAGGGAGAGTCTGCAGGAGCCTGGGGAGGTGAGTGCCTCCGGCCACACCCTGTGTATTAACATCCAGCTGGAAGCCTCAGGCAGGCTGCCTGCCAGAGGTGGTGATGCAGCCTTGCTGGGAGAAGGATGTAGGGCCTTACCATGCCCTGGTTGTCCTTGGGAGCGCAGGGGGATTTCTGGAGTAGTGAAGGCAGACTGTGACGTTGGAAGAGGAGATCAGAGGTGAAGGTAACCTGCCGGTCTTGTGCTTGCTTTCAGAGTTGCTGTGCCTTTCAGACATCTAAGCTGTGTGTTAATCGACATTTATGATGTGCTTATGTCGGATTAATTCCTACCTTGTGGGCACTAAGAACTACCTGCATTATGCAGATTCTTAGAGAAATAATCATCTCTGGGCTGAATCTTACCTGTGTGAGAAAATAGGTAAGTATACAGACCTATACCTGAGGATCTGCAGCAACAGACCCTCAGGCAACACAAAATAGATTTGATCCTTCTTTCCTAACCTCCAGGGATTTTAATAGAGCAGGAAGAAGCCTAATGAGATTTGCCAGAAGGCATCACTGAGATCTGGTGGCTGTGGTAGCTGAATGCTGCATAAAATGTGCAACTGTTCATGTACTGCAGAGCGCTTGGGTTGAGTCCTTGGCCTTTTACTACGGTTCCTTTGGCAGTAAAACTTCCATCTTTGTGACAAAGTAGTCACAGTGATTTAATACAAATGCATTTTCTAATGGAGGGCTCCTGCAGCTCAGGAATGGGTTCTGATCCTGCAGCTGTGGTTGTACCCATTTTCATTATTGTAAACAATTGTTTTTAGTGGAGCCGCTCACAGGAGTGCATCTGCTGTTAATCTTGCCCAGTGCTGGAAAGTTTTACTTTCAAACATATTTTTTACTCAAAGCGTGACTTCCTGTGGCTACTCTGCTGCACAGGTTTGTTGGTTATTAATAGACTTCAGACCATAAGCTAATTCTTTTCACTTCGTACACTGTAGTTTTTCTCCTCCTATTTTGTTAGGATCTTCCTTGAAGAGGGATCTTAATGCTATTTTTAGTTGTTGAAACCAAGGCTAGGGGAATATACGTAGTGTACTTAAATTCATAGAGCAACTCCTTGGCATGGAACAAGATCTGATTTGCAGTCATCTTTTACTGCTACGCAATGGTGACAGAAACATGGTAGAAACAGGAGTTATTTTATGTATAACCAAAAATCTGTCTTGTGTAGGGTGGGAAAGCATCAAGTTTCTTAGAACTGAGTGTTTCGAGATGAATGCCTGCTCTAAGGAACTTCCTTTCAAGCTATTCTTCCAGTATTTTCATGTGTTCTTATGCTATATATTTAGACAGAGTGCTGTTTTTTCACCAATACTCCTAAGCAGGGCTGGATTTGTCACGTTAGAAGTTTACAAAATCTCCCTCACTCCATGCCGTGTATATTTGTTTTCTTTTTGGCATTAATAGCAGAGCTGCCTCAGAATTTTCAAAATCTAAGTAAACAGTTTTTTTCAGAAAAAATTCTGCCAAATACTGCTTGTTTGCAACCCTCCTGCAGAGTGCTAGAAGTCAATGGAATTTCTTTTCACTAACAAAGTTCAGAGTTTAATTGTACTTAGAATTTTTGGATGTTTTACCAGCTTTTTCTAGCCCCTACTGGACCTTGATTTTTGTGCAGTTTGGTAGTCGGGTTTTTTTTTTTTTCCTTTGCAGGGGATTTTCTTTGCACCTGATTTACCCTTAAACCTTTCTCTAGAACTTTGTCACCTTTCAGCGACTCAGGTCAGGTGTACAGACTTTTTTCCCTTCCTCTTCAAAGCAAATTTTCTTATAACCACAGTAATTCAAATGCACGTTGATTCTTGGTCCTGTCTTGCTTAGTGAAACTGTTCTGTTGCCAGCGATGCGCCAGCGCGTGACACCAGGAGAAACATTTGCTCCTCAGCAGCCAATATCGTGATCCCAAGTTTAGGGATCGTAAACTACCTTTTTACAAGCATTACAAGAAATGGGATTTTTAGTTTAGACTATATTGACTGTTAAATATGAAGTGTTACCTTTAAAACAAAGTCACAGATGTTTAGCGTTATACCAGTTGCAATTTCTTTCTCTCAAAATATTTAAGTTAGGGTACAATCTATAAAGAAGGTGATTTACATTTTCCCAAGCATTACTATAATTTTCTTTAGTGAACTGTATTAATTTAAAAAATTTTAATTAGAGTTGCTGCTAACACTTTCTGCAAGGTTTGGATTTGATTGTTTGCCCCGCTACCTGACTAGTGTTGCAATCGTCTGTAAACACAGGGGACATTTAGAGTTAATAAAAGGAAAACGTTGAAGCTTTGATCAGGGGAAAAGCGGGAGGGGGTGGGCTTTGTTTTTGAATTTCTTCTTCATGATTTTACAGTTTATTAGAGCCAGGTTAAACAAACTAATGGGTTCAAATTATAACAAAATAATTGCGGTGGTTTATAGAGCCACTATGAAATAACCCCCCCTCCCCTTCTTAACCTTTCATCTTAAGTCTCATTCTTATCTGTGGACTGCCCCTTTGCCCTGCTCTTCCACTTTGCCTGAAAAATAAGCAGAAAATACAGTTTACATTATGCCTGTACACACTTCTAGGGTTTTTTAATACATCTCTAGAGGAAAGTGGATAAATAAATATACATTTTTCAATAGTTGTAGAGCATTTGTTTAACATTGGCTAACTCCCCAATAACTAGCAGAAGATTATACACAAAAATCTGATTTTCTTGCTAACTTAAGTCTCTCTTGGGAACCTTGGTGGCTGCCTGCAAACGTTTTGCATGAATCAGCAGTATCAGCAAAGATGCGTTATGTTGCTAAAAGTATATAACGTATAAAGTGAACTAAAAAATGGAAGAAGATTTAGAAAGTAGGAGGAGATGGAAAAGGGAAGTACTATAAAGGGAAGGGCATCTATAAAGACAGAGGGGTCTAAGCCTTTTACAATAGAGGCAGTCTGAAATAACCATGGTTTCTTCTTTGAATCGTGAGAATAGCTATTTTCTTGTTTAAAAGCTTAAAGAGCTATTAAGTTGGGCAAATCACTGGTAAAACAGCTGGAAATGTAAATAGCAATTTAAACAGTCCATTGCCCCTCAATCCAAATGTGGAATGTGCAGATCTACTTCAAAAAAGTTCCTCTGGTTTTATTATATTGTCAACGGTAAGAGGATTGAGTAGGCACCCTTTCTCCATGGGCTGAATGGAGACGGTGTGCTTTATTTAGAAAATCCACAATTTTTTTCCTTTTCTCATTTTTCTCCTTTTTTCCTTTTTTCCCCCCTTTTTCCTTTTTTCCTTTTCTCAATTTTTTTCTTTCTTTTTTTCTCTTTTTCTTTTTTCTTTGCAAGTGAGCAGACGGGTCTCTAATTTTCACACCATTCTCCCTTAGAGACCTCCTTCAATTGCACCATTCTTTCATTATGTGGAACTAATGAAGTGCTCTGCAACCTTTAGGTCTCCAAAGAATCCATTGCTCTAGGAATATAGTCCTTAAATAAAACATGTTTCATTGGCTGACTTCAAAACACTATTCTTATGGGGGGGAGGG
>VZTV01035728.1:4054-39774 GCA_013400875.1 Anhinga rufa
CCCCAGTTCAAGAAGGACAGGGAGCTGCTGGAGTAAGTCCAGAGGAAAGCCACAAGGATGCTCAGGGGACTGGAGCATCTCCCTGATGAGGAAAGGCTGAGAGACCTGGGATTGTTCAGCCTGGAGAAGAGAAGGCTGAACACATCTTATTAATGTTTATAAGTATCTGAAGGGCAGGTGTCAGGAGGAAGGGACTGGACTCTTCAGTGGTGCTCAATGGCAGGACAAGGGGCAACGGGCACAAGTTGGAACACAGAAAGTTCCACTTAAATATGAGGAAAAACCCCTTTGCTGTGCGGGTGCCAGAGCAGCGGCCCAGGCTGCCCAGAGAGGCTGTGGAGTCTCCTTCCCTGGAGCCATTCACACCCCGCCTGGACGCGGTCCTGTGCCCCCTGCTCTGGGTGTGCTGCTCACGCAGGGGGGCTGGACAAGGTGATCTCTCAAGGTCCCTTCCAACCCCTACCATTCTGTGATTCTGTGAAAGAAGATATCCTCACGCCTCCTAGTAATTATTGATACTTATTGCCTAGTTAAGAAAGAGCTGTTGGATGTGATTGCTGCCTGCGTTGTGCAGGTATAGTAAGAACATGGAGATCTAAATGAAGTTTGTAACTTAGATGACTTACGTCACCTGCTGGGATGTCTGATGTCACTGGGCTGTGCTTATGCTTGACACCAATCTCCTTTTCTCATCTGCATGGTCTGTTAGAGCATTTCCAGTCCAGTTTGGGTCTCTGTCCTGGCTGCACAGCAACCCACAGAAGAAAAATAGACCTCTGTTGGACCTGCACAACATGCAGAAACCTCCTGCAGAACTGCTTCTCCGGAAGATCTAACACTTTTTCCTGTCCAGCTAGCCCTCCAACAACCTCCAAGCTGCTGCCCAGCTAGGGGTTGAGCATCTGGCTTTGGTGCAGACAGCATGGACAGGACCTGGAGACCAGATATACCCAGCAGCATGTGGGAGAGGCTTTTTCATGTTAGCTGGATTATTAAGGCAATACACCAAGTTCTAGAGGTATCCCAGGTCATTGCAGGGTCTGACAAGGTGGTCTTCAGAGCAGGTGGGAGTTAGGTGTGAGAAACTGGGGCATGGACAGTCCTGCCTGGTGGCTGGAGCAAGACTGCATATCACACTACAGAAGGAAAATGTCTGGGATGCCAGGGGCCAGCACACAGACAACACAGAGCACTGGGGCAGGGGGAAGACTAGCGACAACCCCAAACCAGGGGCCTCAGGAAAAGCTAGATCACAAGCGTCCCATACTGGAGGAAGGGGTTTGCCTTCAGGGTCTCCTAGGCTGCTCCCCAACAGCTTGTGCTATCTGGGGGCTTTCCAGGAGCTCTTACATGTTAATAACAGCTGAGAAGGATGGGGCCCTGACTGGCAGGTGGCTGGAGAGACAGGCTGTGTGAGAAGGACGCAGCAAAAGGTTTGCTACCCCCATCATATTTCAAAAAGCTTGCACCAACAGAGGAGCCACCTTGCCCGGCTCTGGCAGAGCTGCTGGCCCCAGAGGAGACCAGTGTGGTGGGTGCTGCAGCTTGGGTCGGGAGGGACCCCTTACTTGCTTTATGGAAGACACTGAGTGTTGTGCTCTGGAGCTGCCTGCCCCTGCTTCACCCCTACAACCTCTGCTGTCTGCACGGTGCTAGAGCTGTGCTGCTGCTCTTGGCAGTTGGTGCAGGTGTTGCTGCTGCTCAGGACTCGGATACATCCACCCTTTGTGGATGTGTGATTCTGCCAGGAAGGGAGTCTCTAAACGTTGATTAAAGCTAGCTTGGCGTACAAGGGAGTGGGGTTTGCCTAGCTGTGATGGTGTACACCCATATTCATGGTATCTGAGTAGATATTAGCAGAGTCTTGGTTTTTTGCAAAGCTCCAGTTGCTGAACGGGTCTTGCTGTAAATAACAATCTTGTGACTTCCTCAAATTCGTGTTGCACCTGGCTTTTTTCCCCCATAGTCATAATAGATATTTTCTCTTTCCTTGTGTATTGGATTTATCCTTTGCAGGTGCTAATTTATACTGATTGCAGCTCATCAGTCTTGCATCTTGTCTGCCACAGGGTTTTTTATGCTTTCTAATTTTCTGAGGGAAATGCGTATTGACAGCTCTCAATGAATTCCACAACACAGGACGTGCACGTGGTGCCAAATCCTTGCAGAACGGTGAGTCCCAGGTAGTCCCTGACAACGCCTAACAGTTTTATACTCAAGTAAATGTTTCATTATATTAATCCAACAATGGCAAGATTAGCACAAGACTTATGATAGTCCTCTTGGTCAAAATAAAAACACTATAAAAAAGAAAGGTGACCTATCTATCATCTAGCCATGAGTTCTTAGTAGATAGCAAAAACTACTTTTTAGATAAGACTGAAGTCCTCTTCCCCAAGTGGTTTTCTAGTCTTTTTTAATCACACTTTGCTTTCAGGAATGATCTATAAACTCTATTGGTATTTATGTAAAGAAAGTTCATAATTCAAAATGAAGAAATGAAATATTTAGGTAAGATTAATCCTGAAAACATCACTGCTTTAGCTGTATAATCGTTCATCTTATGACATGGACATATTTGTTTGTGAACTTTTCCTTTGGAAAAAAATCTAGTTGCATTTCAGCTTAAAATATTAAAGGGGAGGGGAAAGAGAACAAGTTTTGGACAGGAACATTATGGGAATAGAAGCTGATAGCATTTAAACCAAAGGTAAAATGCCATATGTCTGGCACAGGAACAAAAATAATTAAAAGCGCTATGTTTGAAGGTGGTCCCTGACCATATGTACCTACTTAGTGCAGTTCTACAGGTTGCTGTCCAAGATGTCCCTGTAGAGACAGCAAGGTAGAGTAGTTGCATTGCCTTTCTAGTCTGGGGGAGATGCTCTGATCATAGAATAGAATCATAGAATCATTAAGGTTGGAAAAGACCTCTAGGATCATCAAGTCCAACCATCAACCCAACACCACCAGGTTTCCTAAACCATGTCCTGAAGTGCCACGTCTACACATTTTTTTGAACACGCCCAGGGATGGTGACTCCACCACCTCTCTGGGCAGCCCGTTCCAATGCCTGACCACTCTGTCAGTGAAGAAATTTTTCCTAATATGCAATCCAAACGTCCCCTGATGCAGCTTGAGGCCATGATGGTTCTTTTCATCCTGGGACAGGTTAAAACTTTTAAGGTAAGGACTACCTAACGGGCATCTTTGCTGCAAAGACTGTACTGATCTCTCTGGGATACTCTTTGGTACCTGGTGGGTCCCTCCATCCCATGGGTGCTAAAGCCCTGTGCTCCTGTGCTGTTTTGGGCTGGGGCCACCGCAGAGCTCACATGGACCCCATTCTGTCGGGCAGTTGCTGCCTCCCACAGGCATTAGCATGTGCCTTGCTCTGCCTGCAACACTGCTGAGTGCATTGGTGGGTCACACATTGCCAGCTTTATTTGATGAAACTGAATCTTGAATGTCCTGAGGTTGAGAGATCTTTTGCTTACTTGTCTATAATATTTCCAGACCTAAAGCCTGACTGCTGTTGTGGCAACCTTGAACTTTTGTGGTTTCTCATCTTCCAGCTAAAATGATTCAATCTGGCAGGAGGCTGGTGAGGCACTGAGGTGCTTACAAATGCATAGCTTGTATCAACAGGGAAATGAAATAATTCTTCAAAACCATGCAACATTTCAGTTTTGCCACAGTTTAGTCAGCTGTTCATTTTCTTGTTGGATTTTATAGTTGAAATTTTCTTAAAATGCATTGTAGAAATTATGCCTTTTCCAGTTTGGGGTGACTGATGGTGCACAGGCTGAGCTTGAGGTTTGAGTGGGGTGAGAGACTGGCGGGGACCAGTACTCCTTCAAGTGCAAGGTCCTGTGAATCCTGCTGGGAAATAGATATGGAGTAGAAAGGTTTCACTGAGTAACTTGATGCATGAAATCAAAATCCACTCAGATCTCGGGCAGGTGGAGCCACACAGATCTTCCAGAGCATGTTGAATTCCCATCTTGGGACAATCAACTCAAAACAGGGCTTCAAAAGAGTGCAGGGATATGGGGCTAACAGGGATCAGCTGGCACGCTGAGCTCAGGCAACTGCAATAAATCTCTAGTCCAGAAGATGCACAAAATATTTGTCACATATCCCTACAGGTCTGGGGACTAAAGGACAGCAGGTCTTGTAGGTTATGCAAGCTCCAGTGCTAGCTGTTCTGTCTCCTGGGGTCAGATGGGCTGCTGGCAACTGCTTGGTACACCGCTCTGCCCTTTTATAGGAAATGTGGGACTGCGCTGAGGAAGCTGGGTAAGTCCTGAGGATGCCACTTCCCTCGCTTAAACACCTTTCAGTGCTTGAGTACTTGCCTGTGGTCTACAGGAGGTCCTCTAAATGCAGGTTACCAAACAGCAAAATTAATGTATTAGTCCTGACTATCTCAAAGCTTGACTTGCCTTTGTGCTCTGCTTGCTACTGCCCCAGAAAATGCATGAGATACATAACAACTTGGATTTAAACAGGGCAGTAAGAGCTATGTCATGGCAATGTCATTGCACACCAGCCAGGTTCAGTGAGATCTGAGGGCTCCTATTCCCCTCTGCTTTACCTGCTGGCATCTGCTCTGGTGCATGGGAAATTAAAGGTATCTGTCTCCAGGGCCTTATAAGGTTTTAGCCTTTGAGGATAATGGTAGCTGAAGCATCTTATGGGCAAAAATTTCTTTCCTGTCTTGTGCTGCCTGCTTTCCTCTGTACTGTGATGCCACCTCCTGCTCTCCAAAAAATCTGAGTGGTAGGTCTGGAGAAGGGGTGTGATTAGCTGAGCTTTGCTGTATTCAGAGAAATTTAAAAAGAAAGTGGAGATGCTGTAAAATAGCAATGCTGTTGAGATCCATCCAAGGGCAAATGGTAGTGGTGGAGCTGGTGAATTATGGTGATGTGCTCATTTGAGGTGGCTGGGGTGGTGCTGCGGCACTGCGTGTGGGTTGTGTGCCCAGAGCTTGGGGCGTGCTGAGGAGGGAAATCAAGATGGTAATAGGGGAGCTGAAGGAGGTGTCGATGTAGCTGGGATGGATGCCATGCAGGGAGGATTGAATGGATGGACTGGGATGCTGGAAAAAGGAAAGCTCTTCCTCCTGTCCTATTGATGAACAGCAATTGCACAAGCCCTAAATCATCACTGTGTGTTGGTGCCACTGTGCTGAATGCCCAAAGCAAGCTTGAGACTTGCCCATCCTGGCTTTGCATGGTTTTGTGCCGCCTTCCAACAGTGAAGCAGTTGTACAGAGCATGAAAGTAAATAAGCTCTCAGGTGCTGTGCTTCTCTCTGATTTATCCTTAGAAAAGAGCATCCTGATGTCAGTCCCACAGGGGAAGCAGCTGAAACCAGTCGGCTGTATTTACAGCTTGTGGTGTTCTGTAGCAAGCCTGACCTCTGCTCTGTGACAAAACCCTTTCGTGACACAGGATGGTACTGGAGTGGAGATAAAGGCTTGAGGGTTTTATTATACTAAGCATGAATGATAAAATTGCACTGGCATTCCTGCAGTTGTATAATATAACGTAAGATTAAATTGGTTTTATCCTGCCCCATAATTTTTAGTTTTTCAATATGTTAAACTTGCTCTCCCCCTCCTTTCTGAAAAACTTGCAATTGCTTCATGGAAATATTCAGTGGTGAGGAGACTGAAAAATATGAACAGCTTTGCAGATGCTACTGGGCTCTTGGTATCCACACAAATTGCTGTGTGGGGTCAGGGAAAAAGGAAAGTAGCTGAAGGTTTAACTGAGCGTCTTGGCTCAAGGAAGAATCCCAGTCCTGTTCAGGGGACTTGCAAGCAAGCGCTGCTGCTGGGATGTGCTCAGCCAGTCTCCCAGGGGAAAGATGGTTGTCAATGAAAAGGTAAACTGATGCTGATGTAGACATTGCTGTCGAAGCAAGAGCAAATGAAGTCCAGACCAGGCTTCTGGCTGTGCTACTGCACCCCCTCTGCAAGATAAGATACCCTTTAATGAGGGATGCCTATTTCTCCCTCTCCTCCTATGGGAAAGCTTTTCCAGACGTGCCCTCATCTAACACTTAGACACTTAACTAACCAATGAGTTTGTGCTGGAAATTAAATGCAAAAATGCCTCTTGTACTAAAACTGCTTTTTAATTTGCGCACTGCTGGTGGAGGTAGGGATCACTCCAGCTCTTAGGGCTCTCTCTATAAAAATAGGCAGGGTCTGATGCTAATAATCTCCCTGATCTATGCAAAGAGTGTAATTGTATCCCTGGTCTTTCATTTGCAAACCAAAATGAGCTATTTTTAATCTCCTTTTGTGAGATTAACTAAACATCTATGGTTCTCTATACCTGTTCCAGTCTGAATTAGATCTTTCCTGAATTGGGATGTCTGGACTTGTCCTTTTTTTCAGGTCCCCTACTGCTGCCTGAGCAATGACACTAATCTCCAGCTTCTCCTGAGCAGACCTTCTGTAATAATTGCAGAAACTCATTAGCCTCTCTTGTGGCCCAGTCATATCATCAGCTTGTTCTATCAACAAATACACAAAGGTTGTCATCTTCCCACGGGCTATCTGTTACACTCAAATAGAAACTATTTTTTCCTGTGGGTTACATTTTTTTTTTCCTGTCCCTGTTTCAATAATTTCCCTGAAGTGAATACATGGTTGTTTCAGGATCTCTGCAGGCACATGTGAGACTTGCAGCTGTCAGTACTGTGCGTCTGAGAAGCATCTCTTGCGTCTGAGAGGGCAAAGGATATCAGGCCCAATTTGTCAATATCATCCAGCAATTCTGATGCCTCAACAGCAAGTCAAAGCAGCTGCGTTACTGTTAGTGTCTGGCTGCCCTGCATGGTAAGAGATTGAAGGATTAATATGTGGATGCTGGGGAGATGCCTTCATGGTGATGCTTTTTCTCTCCCTGTGGGGCTATTTCTACAGACCCTGCAGGTGTCTGGAGGGAAGGTTGGTGTGGGCTTCCCGGCATTTTCTCTACCTGGTTTAGGAAATGGCTGGTTACTTGACATGGGAATCTGCATGCATGAAGGTGGATTTGGGTTTTACCACTGTTAACTACCCTTGACTGCTTGGAGGCTGTGCTGTTGTCTTTTTGAGAAGAAAAATCAGAAGGCATTTCTGTCTCTTGTCAGGAAGGCTTTAGAGGAGGCATTGCCATGACCTTAGGGAGCTGCGTGGAGCTGCTTGGGTTTGCATGGTCCAGTCTGCCCCTCTGCACTTCAAGCTGTCACAATTTAAAGCTATTTAAACATTAGCTATTACAGTTCTCCCGTAAAGTCAAATGAAAAGCAAATATGTTGTACAGTCACTGTTAGTCAACAGTAGGACCGAGTGATGCTTAATGGGCCAGGCTGCCTCAAGCACCTAAAACTGGCCACTCATAGCAAGCTATGGATGGTTTTTTCTTCTTGTTCTGGATGAAGTAACACACAGGGTTACTCAGCATGATCATCTCTAATCATCAGGTCAATTCCTGTGAAAGAAAATCTGATCAAACCCTTAATTTATCTTCAATTGATTAGATAGCACCAGCATGTTGAGAAGACACTTATAAAGACCACTTCAACCTTAATAAATCCCAGAGAAAAAGAGACAGTTCTTAATTTTCCAGTTGGCTACATAGAATTTATTAAAGCCATATTCTGTGAAAATTGGCTCACCCTAGAGAGCTTCTAGTCAATCAGGTTGTGCCTTAACAAAGGGCTTCAGTAAAGCAGCAGATGAGCACCGAAGATATGAATGGCTGAGTGTGGTAGGTGGTTTAAAATTACTTATTAAAGGAATTGTTAGTGCCCTTGTGAGTGATACAGCTGCTTTAGAGCACTCAGTGCTCTCCAGAAAGGAGACCTTGGTGTCATCAGCAGCAAATACTAATTGATTCAGCCAGGACAAGCATGTTTTGAATCTGCATGTTGCTTTAACTCAGAGTTTATTTAGGGTCTTAACTTATTAGATTTGGTTTTTGTCTTGGCATCTTGCCACCCAAAAGTGCAGTGGGGGCTCTACCTGGTACTCATCAATGTGAAGACCCACAGATGTCTGAGTCTGCTCACAGCTTCCAAATAGTCAGTCCCTGTGAGCTGGAGCTGCTCAGAGCACAGTACAAGGCATAGCTATTTTTGTGGGCTCTCATTTACAAATAAAGACCCTTTCTAATTCCTTCAGTGAATGGTCTCATTCCTTGATGGAGCAATTAACTTACCAGCAATGTGAATGCGTGAGTTCCTCATTATTTTCTTTTGTGGATGTCTTGCTATAAATCTGCTATTTACTAAGCTGATACCTATATAGGGGGGACTATTGCGTAGCAAGGGTGTTGTGGAAGGACAGTGGGGTGCTTTATGTATGGGGATGATGCATCCACCTTCCAGCTGCTGTTCTTGATTCCAGAACTGTGCAGGGCTGCAGTATTTGTAGAGCAATCCTTTCAATATTTGTTAAAGCTATCTACAGTATTGGGTAGGGCTTCCTTTTCTGTTGAAATAGAGTTACTGAATGTATGCACAGAGATGTTTCCAATACGATTATTTTATAAAGCAGAAAATAAACTGAAGTGCTGTCTGGCTTGAGAAACATAGTGGATTTTTCTTGAATTCCTGCTGAATATAGAAATTAAGGCTATTCTTAAAGAAAGAGATTTTTTTTTTCCCGTTGCAGGGCTGAGTCTGATCTTCTCAGGGCCATTTTTTTCACTGATTTCAAGGAGCACTGGGTCTTAATTTGTAACCACAAACTTTCTGCTATATGAACTAGAAGCAGTAATTAAATTATAAGTGGGCTATTTCTGGCTGGAGACTATGGACTTCAGATATTGTAACTGCTGAAGGGAGCATCTTCTAATCAGCTGTAGTTGAGCTTTGTCACTCTTTAGGACTTGGGGGAAGTAGGAGTTCAGTAAAAAGAAAAATGCAAAATTTAAAAAGCCTTATTTTTGAGGGCAAATATTCTCTTCCCCTCATTTGTTACCATTCATGTTGCTCTTGGTGAAAGCAGGTGAATGAAGGCTGTTTTCTGTGAGGAGTGGGGTGGATCCATCAGAGCAGATTAGGAAACTGAAGCTGTGGTCTACTTTCCAACTCACTTTTGGTGGCTTGAAAATGAACCCAAGTGGAAAAGTTAAGGTAAACCAAATTCCTCTTGATCTAGTGATTTAAAACCAAAGATGAGAACACCTAAGATAAGAAACCTGATACTAAGAAAATCACTGTCTTGATGTGAACTTTGGCATGGTCTCAATTCCGTCTTCCACAGGTGTGTGGGAACAAATGATGTGGGATGAGCTCTGGCCAGGTCCTGCATTTTCATTCTTCCCTACATTGTGCCAAGCGTTCTCAAGGGCAAGCCAGGAGCACTGGAGCATTTTGCCTATACTGCAAGTATCACAATAATGAAAACTTCAGTTCAAATTACTGCATAACTCCAGGACAATTGGACTTCTTTCATTAAGAGCAAGTACATTTCTAGCTTTTGTGGAGAGAAACCTTGAGCTAAGTATAGCCTAAAGCATTTAAACAGACGGCAGATGAAAATAATGCAATGGTTGGAGCTTTTTTAATAATGACTCTTAGGGCTTAATTCATGACTTTAAGATCTTGGGATTGGAAGTCTGAGGACTCCTGGGGTCTGAGGCACATCAATAACAGTAATAAGCTCATCAATCCATAGAGAGGCTAACTGAGAAATGGAGGAAACCAGCTGTGTTCAGTAATGATGGCAGATATGTCACAACTTTTGAGCAGTGCCCTGTCTGCATGTGCCTAGGATGCTTTTACCTGGCAAACATGGACCTGAACAGTTCAGCAGGGTATCCTGACCTGGCGCAGGTAGGCTGCAATTCTCAGCTGAGTTGGAGACTTCTATGTCTCCAACGTGTGCATATTTTTAAGGAAGACAGGTATCAAAGATGGTGTCCAGGCCCTTCACAGTGCCCCCCACTTGTATTGTGGCCTTTCGTCTAAATGGAGGCATGTGGTCCTGGTTTGTGCTCTTGGACCTCCATGTCAGAGCCATCACCTGGGGGTTAAGACATCTTTGGAGTATCAAAGAGCTCTGTTGGAGATGCATGAAAGTCAGATCTCTGGACCTAGATGATTAATGTCAGTGGATGTAGCTGCAAATCCATGAATTTTGTTCTTAAAAAAGTAGTAAGGCAATATATCCTGGCTGTCAGGATAGTGGTAATTCAGGCAGAGCTGCTGACTGGAAAGCTGTTCCTTTCCAGCAAACAGCCTTATGAGATTCCTACTCCCTTCTCATCTGAATGGAAGGAAAAAACCCAACCCACCCTGTTTAGCAGGCAAGTCAGCTTTCCTGCAGTCTGATAAATACTCCAAGCTTCATAGTCTTGCTTCCTCCACAGAAATGCTAGTAGCCATTTGCCAGCTGTTTGCTCTGACCTACAGTCATTGATGTCTGTCAACACACTGTTTTTCAGAGGTGACAATGTGAGATCTAGCAACAATCAGGTAATCTGCAGCATTGACTGAAGATCTATTAGGCAAACTGAGCAAGGCAAGAGCCAGAGCTGGAAATTGCCTTATGCTTCCAGTCTCAACTGCAAGAGGTGTTTAAAAAAAAAAAAGACCAACAACTTTCAAGTCAGATAAAACAACACTCATAATCTGGGCTGCCTAGAAGCAGCTTATGTTAGAGCATCTATTTGGACTAATGTTGATTGGATTTAAATGAAAATATAGGAGGGAAACAGAGCTGTTAAATTGGCTTTTATGTGCCTTGTGCATAGGAGCAGGACAACTGTGTGTTCCTCTGGCTAAACTAAATTCAGGTCATTTTCCCAGGTGAGATTTGTTTGGTGAAGGCTTTGCTGTATGCTGGATGAAGTAATGCTGTGGCTGGAGGGCTCTGGCTGGTGCTGTCTGGCTGGGCTGAGACCCTGTGGCCAGCTGGGGGGAGCCCGGGGCCTTCGCAGCAGTGATAGCCCTGTTAGCTGGGGTCCCTTTGCAAGGTGACACACGGTCCTCTGCCTCCTCGACTTCAGCCCACAGGGGCTGTTGCGCCCCAGCTAACAGGAATTCATGGACGTGGATGAATGTCCTGCGCAGCCCCTACCTGCTCCATCTGATGCCTCTTGGCAGTGCTGGTCCCGTGCGAAGGGGTGAGCTGGCCCATGTGTGTGCAGCAGAGGTGTCTGTTGGATCTCTGGGAGGTAACATCTGTACACTGACCAGACAAAACTTCTGATTAGAAAAAGGCCTATCCAGGGGAAAGAAGTTTGAGTTGTGCTGAGTGCATAGAATTTCTTTTTTTGCACATGCCATAAATATTCTGTAGCAAATAACAGCGGCTATAAAACAAAAACGTATATGACTTTTTTATCAGCAAAACACTCATGCTGTCACTTGAATTCTCCTCAGTCAGAAACTTCGCCAAACCAGCAATTTTTTTTATTGTTGCAGCCGACAAAGTTTCTTGGAAACAAAATCACACTCCAGAATTAATAAATGCTGATCTGAAAGTTCCCTTTCAAGGAGATGATTTGCTGGGCAGGAATTCAAGTTCTCTTGTTTGAGGCATCTTGTTCTCTTCTGAAGCACTACATGCATCCCTGTGCTGCTGTGAGGCAGCACATGTTCCACCCTCAGGGTGGCTCCCACTGGGGTCTGGGACATGGGCTGCCACCACGAGTGGGGTGGCAATACACGGCTCTGTCCAGCTCTGCAAAGCAGCTGGTGCCTTCGGTGGCCTTGCTGCTGGGCACAGCTTGCTGTTCATTCAGCATCTCCTGCAGCAAGGAGGCTGAGGTTCTTCTCGCTTTGTCTTTGCTAGCAGCTTTGATAGAATCTAGCAAAGTGGCTTTTTCTCCACCTTCTTGCAACATTTCCTTGCTTTAGGTGGTGGTGGCTCTCTGTAGGGACTCATGAGCAAGATGGCAGCACAAACTGAATGCATGCTAGTGCAAAGCTTGCTGCTGCGATCTACATAGACTATGTTTTGGGGTTTTTTCCAGTTATATAGTGTGAAGAAGATACAAGAAGCCCAGTGTGTTTCTGGAGCTCAGTGCCTCTCTGAACCTATTCTTTCTGCCCCTCTAAATTCCTTGTACTATCCCTGCTAACACATCAGGTAGGGGTTGGCCAGCTCAAAGGCAATGGCCTCTTGGATGCTGTGAGCTTAGGGCTGAAAAAGCTATTTTCTGTTTGAATGTGGAGCTGGTGGCACAAGGCAGTGTGACATGGCATGGAGGAGAAAGCAAAAATAGTTTCCTGTTTTTATAGGGCTGCCCTTTTTTATAGGGATTTTTATAGGGGTGCCCTTAACAAGGGTCCCCTCTGCTCTTAAATGTTTTTGGTGACTAAAAAGTAGGCACAATGAAAATACTGAAAAGCCATTGTCCTTTAGGAATGAAGTATTTTCTTTGGATTTCCATCCTTTTCCTAAGTTTCCAGCTATATAAATTGTATTTAAACCTTAATACTCCTTCCCTTCTCTCCCTCTTTTATTAATCCTATTGTTGCTTAAAGAATCTGGAATAGTGAATAAATTTAACCCAGGAGAGCAAGGAAAAACCACCACTGGTTTAAATGAGTTAAATTTTCCAAGGTGGAAATGAGTGGTATATCTAAAGAAATGACTCCTCAGCTCTTGCAAAGGAGAGCAGAGACCTTGCTGCTCCAGCTAAGGCATGCCAGTGAGCTTGTGGACAATGTTTGTAGGAGACGTGAGGAAGATTCATCTTCAGGCAGGGTGCAGCGCTGTGCAAAGCTCCTATAATAAGCCGGAGCTGCTGCATGGAGAGAAAGAGGCATCTCCCAGCTGTTGCAAAGCTAAGACAGAGGTCTGTGACTGCAAGTCCCTGCTGTGAATACCTTGGCTGATCTCCTGTTTTTTCCTGGTTTCCAGATGAGTTTGCAGGAAAAGCTCCTTCTTGCTCACTCCCCATTCCCAGTGGTGCCCGGGCTGCTCTGTTGGGATCCTGATATGTAAAACAAACTGGTATTGAACCTGAAGAGCTAAGTTCCTACTCTGTAGTCCTGATACTTGAGGTAATTGGCTGTCTTGTGTTAGACATGAACTTAAGTTCAATTACCTCTGTCTTTAAGCCAGCTAGGTGTCTCTGCCTGTAACTACATGGTCTGCATCTCTAACACACTTGCTTTCCCTACTCATTTTCTCAGCTTTCTTTGAGCCTTTTGCTCTGCATGTTCCCAGGAACCCTGGGCCAGACCCACAGCCCCTGTAAACCAGAAGAGTGTGACTTGAGCTGTCTGCTGTGCTGGGTCTTAGATTGGCTGTCCCTTTCTTGTCCCCAACCTGTGGTCCTAATTAGAGGTACCCTACTGTAATGCCAGACCTGTCTGCCCTGGAGTGGTCTTTTAATCCTTCCCGCTCCCTATTAACTAATAGCTCACCTTATGATCTTGCAGCAGATATTCATCCTGGCCAGTGTGGACAAGTCAGTCCAAGCCCCTTGTCCCTCAGCTGCCAGCCACTGTTACTCGGATCACTGCAGCAATCAGCTTGCATCAGTAAGGTACAAAATGAGAAAAATTTGAGGCCAATCAGCATAGCTGTTCCCCAAATACCCATCCCATGTGTTCCCATCTCACAGGCTGATGTCAAGAACCTCAACTATCCCATAGATGTGAGCCTCCATCCTTGTGACCCATTAACTGCAGCATGAAGAGGCATCGCAGTGGGGGAGTTTGAAAGCTGATCAGCAATGCAGCTGGACTTTAATGGTGTCTCATCTTCTGAGCTACAAGAGCTTGTTCAACAGCCATGGGTAATTTCTTTGGCTTAAGCGTGCATCGTAACTAATTTTTGTGAGTATCATTTGGAGAGTCTCAAGGTTATGGACGTACCTCAATAATTATTATACTCTGAAGTGCAGAGGAAGCATCTTTGATTTCCTGTTTTCCCTGATGTCTCCTGTCCCCCTCTTGCTTTCCCTGCCAGATAGCAGGATTGGCTGAACTTAGACTGCTAGGATCAAAGCCTGACAGAGAAGTCTGTCTTCATACAGCATCTGACTGCAGAGGCACCTCACTTCAATGGGCTGGCGTGCTCTGTACAGCATGAAGGTGCCTCACCTTGTGCCTTCAAGGGTAAGCAAGTTCAAGGTGAGAGAATCACACTGGTGTTGTCATTGCACTGGGCTCTGAGCTCCCTTATCTGACAGCAATAAAGCTGGGCTGTGGTGGGCACTGAGGTCCAACCTCAAGGCTGGAGTTTTGGGGAGCACACCTTGTGTGAGAAACTTGGTGCAGATGGAGGCCAGCACATTTGTGCAGGGACCTGGGCTGCGTCCTTGCTGGTCATCTTACCTGCGCTAGCAGGAGCAGCATTATGTCTTGCAATCACACCCTTCTCTTGTGAACCACACAGCCTCTTGCAGAGCCTCCATTGGCAGGAGTGCTCAATGGATCTCAAAATATTTGTTCTATATGTCAATACCCCCCACCCCCAGCATGCAGAGCAAGTTAATCCAGGCTAAAAGTGCCTCATTTCATGGGACAGTACAGCAAAACCCAAGCTGAACATCCATGGCCATTTAATTCTTGGCCAATGAATGAGCCAGCAGTTTCCCTGAGAGCAAGTGCAGGTTTATTTTCTTTGGGTTATCCTCATTTTTCCTCTTTTCTGTTGTGTTGCTTCTAAACCCATAGCCTACAGCAATAGGTTAAGAAAACAACTCTACCTGGTGATATGCAGCAGATCCTCTTGAAAACATACCCATGGAGACAGTAAGCTGATGTCTGTATTTTGCAAAGTAATCTGCACCTGGTGCTTTGGGAGTGCTCTTGGCACTGGCTGTTTGTGTTAATTCGGCATCACTGCTGGAGCCCGAAAATGCCTCAAAGACACAATCCAGCCCCAAGCTTTCCACTGCTCCCTTCTTGTCTCCCTGACTTAAACAGCAGAAACCTGTAGCAGTGATGTTTTACATGTGTTGTATTGCAAAGCCTTTAGCAGTGTGTGTTAAGTCATTGGCACCAAATAAGGGCTTGTCCTCGGGGTGATGAAGCAGGTATATTCCACCTCTTCACCCAGGCAATCACACTGCTTAAGTATGGGTAAGGAGCCTGGGGACCTGGGGGTTTGGAGGACTTCCTAAGGCTTCTGCTGGGGACCACTTCTCCTGCTGTTACAGACTCTTCCCTCCCTTTGACTTATTTGTCCTTTCTCCCTGTGTAAGTGACTATTAATCTGAGTCTTGTTAGTGCTTCTATTCCTTTTGCGGAGATTCTTCAGTGACACTTGCTAGGACAATATTGCTCCATCTCAAAATCCGGTCTAGTTTATGATGTCCAGACTTGATTCCTCCTTGTTCAGCTTTGACTTGGGGAAGTTATGCCAGTGCAAAGCTTCACACTAGCTGACAAATTGCCATTGCTTTTCACTGTATGCTGCTACTACTTCCCAAAGAGGTCTGTGCAAAAGATATTTCTTAAGAGTTGAGCATCAGGATGCTTTCAAGTGCCTGTGTAAATTGGGGCACAGGCTGTGGCCAAGAATCATCCAGCTATCGTGTTGAATGCACACACTGGAGGCAGGTTTAGCAAAAAGACCTTGACTTGGTCAGTTTGTGGCCATGCAGTAAGCCCTCTCCCGTTGTGAGACAGGGAGGTGAACCTGGACCCACGCGTGCTTAGCAGCTATCCCTGGTGCATGTGGGGATGGGAGAGCCAGCAAGGGGACTCCTTTGGGTACCCCGCAAGGGAAGATGAACCCTGGACCTCTGCATATGTAACTTATTTTTCCATCCTTTAACAGCTCTTTGGAACAGTAACATTGCTCAAGAAATGTCTGCACTAATGTTGGCATTAATCTGAAGGAAATACTAGCTCCAATCTCCCAATAGTGGATTTTAATTTCAAGAAACACTGTACTTCAACCTATCAGAAGTGTTGTTGGGATACAAAAAAATTAATTCCAGTGAAACTTACTGAATAAGCATTAATTATTAAGTTCATTAAATGCGATAGATGTTATTTTCAAGAAAGCTTTAATTGAAAAAGGAACTGCAGACTTTTAACTGCTTATCTGCCTGTCTTGGCCAATTATTCACTGTAGCCAGAGTTAAAAAGGATTAGGTTTAATATCTTTCCACTGAAACTGGATAAATATGTAGAAAATGAAGAGCCTTGGAATATTCTTGCCTTAGATTTCAAAGAAGCTTCTCATCTGATAAGATAGAGCTGGAGATACCCCTGGGGTACAGTAGCCTCATCCAAAGCTTTTGAAGTCAGTAGGGCTGGGTTGTGAGAACATCTGTTAAGTGCTACCATGGTCTGCCTCGCTTGCCTGAAGCGTTTGCTTGAGCACCAAAGTCAATATTTGATTAAGGAAGAATTTTGTCATCTTGTACAGGACCTCTCTGTCAATGCTGACAAGACCTTGTACCACCCTGCAAGTAATGCTAAACTGAGGAGGCATTTTGCTGCTCTTGGGCTGAGCCTGGGGAATCCATTGGACTTGAGGGCATCCTATATTAACTTCTTCCAACTTAATCTCTAAGACTTCTGGGAAGATTTCTAAATGTGCTTCTCCAATCCATGAAACCCTTTCTGAAAAACCTTTTCCCAGTTTAAAGAGTTGTGAAGCATTTTAAGGACAAACATCTTTTACTTGCAAATATTACAGGGTTTAAATCCTCCTCCCACTCATTCTTTGTTCCTGTATTTTCTGCAGAGCAATTACCAACCTTTGCTAATTTTTATCAGCATTATTAAATCCTCATAGTCTTAAGTATATCTTACATTCACCCAACTGGTGAATAGTCTTAATATTTAAACCTTCTCACAGCTTTTAACTCTGGTCCTATTGTACACTCAGAACACGTCTGTGCTCCCTTGATTGCAAATTTTGCACTAGGGATGATTTGCTGGTACCTCTGTAGCACTCAGCTGAGCTATTTTGTAGTGCCATGGAGACCCAGCCCTCATGGGTGGTGTCACAGGCTTTCTTCAAGACTCAGCATGGCTCTCCAGTGCTCAGGGCGAGCAGACACAGTCAATGTAGACCTGCTCCCATTGAAAAGCATGTATGACTCCAGCTGTCCAAACTGATTCTGTCACAAATGTTTTGCCAGAATTCTCATCAGCACGATGTGCTGAGTCAGAAAAATGTAGTTCACCATATATTAGGAAGAATAAGCAATTATCCCTTGTCAATTAAGCCTTCAATCAGTGCATATAAACAGCTGGTGATGCAGAACAGTCTTCACTTAAAATTAGAGAACCTTTTTGGAGAGCTTGTTCATTTCCATATATTTACCAACTTTTCTTCCTATAAAAATATCATGTTTTCTTTAAAAAAAAAATCTGTGACTTAATCCTCTTGGTCTCCAGGGCAAATGATGTATTTTTAGGAGTGACTAATTAGCAAACATGTGGAAGGGGGGGCGGGGTTTAAAGCTGCTCTGAAAAGAGTGCTGTCACTTGAAATGTTCAGGCGATGGCTGCTGGTTATTATGCATCGCCAGCTGTTTCTAGCTTGGATGGACAAGGCTGGGCTCTCAAACCACAAGTGCTGAGCACTTGCCCGCCAGCTTTGCTAGGAGCCCAATGCACAGGAACTAACTGCAGCCAGACCCTGGGAGGGAGCAGCGTTGGTGGTGTGTGTGGGGTCGTGCTCCTCGGTGAGCACTGCTAATTAGCCATTATAAGGCAAAGCGTAGCATTAATTTTGGTTTTAATTGTATTTAATAGTTCATAACACTTAATCTCAATATTTAACTAGCTTAAATAGAATGAACATCCTGTGCACTTTTTATGTTAATTGGCAATATTTTGCTGCTGACTGCTCTTGTGCTCTTAGTCCTCCTAAATCTTTCCCTTGACCTTAACTGATGCTCTCCAGGCTTTCTGCTTTGACACAGCTGAAACAGGTTATTTCTTTCTGCTGTTTGTTTACCACCTTTGAATAGAGAATATTCACCAAATAGTGGGGAAATGTTAGCTGAGTCACTGGTGATGTCTCCTTGTACAGTGGTCTGGAGAGGTGTACAGTCAGCCAGGCACCAGACGCCTGCGAAATCTTTGGGGAGAATTTTTGCCCTTTCCCTTGAATGGCAATGCACAATTTTACTTGCAGACAACCAGGATTTCCAAACGTAAATGCTTTGAACCACCTGAGGCCAAGTACAGGCTGAAATTCCAAGTAGAGGGAGGAAAACTGCAGATCTTTTCCATGACTAATACACTTCATCTACCAAAAGAAGTTGAACTTATTTTGCTTTGCTAAATTGCCACTCTTTTAAGCCAAAATGGACTTTACCAAGGAGTGGAACAAATGACACCATTTTGAGGATATGTGCAATGGATGGCTTGGGACATGATTGGCTTTTGGGAATAGGCAAAAGTGAATGAACGGCTCCCAGTCTATTTTGTGGAGAAAACGCCCTCAACCCTTGCCCCCAGCACAGCATTAATTCCCCTCCACCAGCACAGCTAAGCAAGGATCATTTTTCTCCTCTTGAGGGAAGATGGGTGGAACAGCAGCAAAAACTCTGTGCACTGTCTTCTGTCTGATTAAATTTTAGTCAGAGAACTTCCTTCTGTCCACAGCCTCTCTTGCCTACTGCTCATAAAATGAACGGAGTACAGTAATTCATCCAGGTTGTGTTCCCCTTAATATACTACATCATATTAGAGGGTCTAATAGGTACTGGGAGCACTTCTATATAACTCATCGGTATGCTTATGGAGTGCATTTTCCCCTCACCTTTCTCCAGGGTATCTGTAAAAGTACGGATTCGCAGTCTGTGCTCATCATTAAACTGGAGTAGTAGGTATTATTGCTTCTCATGGGATTGCAAAAGTACGGGCTATGTAAACTCATTTGTACCAGCCAGAGGTTAGAGGCCTATATCTAAACTTCATCTTATTACTGGAGTTAATATATGGTGATAGGTGCTGATAGCAGAATGATTGATTGAGGTTAATTTGTGCGCTGAGGGATATGGGTAGAGAAGGAAGATGTCCATCTCACAAATCACATGAATGCGTGCTCTATAGGTGTTGGAATCAACTGCTGCTGCTCGTTTTGTCAGGAGGAATAGAAATTTGAAGCTATGTCAAACAAAACCAGAATTATCCTTGTCTTTCTCACTGCTGCTCCTTCCCTTGGCTGGGTCAGCCTGTATCAAGCGTGGGACTTGCACAGGTTGGGATGTGAAGGGCTCCCTGGGGCGGGACATGTTTCCTCCAGCAAACTCCAGCGTGTGCAGAGCTGCTCCATGCTGCTCTTGGTACAGGGGATTGCAGGGTCTGAACTGTTCTGACCTTGCCATGCGCCTGCATCGTCAGTCACTCTGCACTAGCACCATGCTGGGATGACTCTCTAACAACCCTGGTCTGGCTTTCTTTTGCCTGAGGAACATCACTTGTGTAGAGGCATGGATTCCTCCTGCTGCAAAATGAGTGCTCCTCACCAGTTAAGTTGTGTGCAGCACATGGGCAAGTAATACCCAAAAACCTGTCTGAGGCTCCAGTAATGTTACTGCTGAACAATAAATGTGCGCTTTGCTTGGCTGTGCCCTTCAGATAGGGAAACCGGACAAACTCTCATAATCCTTACAGCAGTGATGGCATGCCCCATGGCAGGAGGGAGGTGTTGGTAGTACCTCTTCTTCTTGTTCTCTGCTCTTCCCTCTAAGAGTTTACAGCTCGTGAACAGAAATGCTTAAAGCCACGTACTGACTTGCAGAGTAAAATGATTCATTACTCCTCCCTGGCCTATGAGTGAGCCCTACAGGAGTGACCGATGCCGTGATCTTCCATCCTGGTGTGTTGCTGAAGAGCTTAGCAGAGCTGGTCCTCAGAGCTTGGAGAATCTCTGCAGCTAAGTTCACAGTAAGCTCGGCTCTCGGCAAGGGAACAGTATGGCTCCTTTGGGGGAGAAGCATGGACCATGCCAGCCGAAGCTGTTTGTTCTCCATGGGAAGCAGTGTTAACAGAAATTGAAATTTATAAAACCCTGCTATGCAATTATTTAAGTATATATTAGTCTCTCCCCTTTTCTGCTTCTTTTGTGGGTCGATGCAGTCCCTGCTCTGCTCAGACTCCAGGGGAACCAGGTGACCACTACCATCTGTAATAACACTAGGAGCAATAACAGGAGCAACTGCAGTTTAGCAATTGTTAACTACATTCTTTATTGAATTCTGTTATAGCTGTGCAATTAAGCTCAGCATAGTACGTTACAGCTAATGTGTTTATTAAGAAATCTAGTGAACCAAAACAAACATATCCATACCTGATCTGACAAACTTATTTTCCACCAAAGTTAATTAAAGAAGAGGATTCCTCCTGACTTAAATATCTTCTTGCCTTGCACCTTAAAACTAGCTAATTTTAAGCTAATTGTATTGTTAACCATTTTCAGTGGAGAGCAATTCTGACTGCAGGGGTTTCCCAAACACATGGGGACATAGTGGGCACCATGCAGGTTAAGCAGGACTGAGCCTGGTGCAGGGCAGCAGGACAGGGTATATTTTGATGTATAGATCAGGCAGTGAAGGGGAAGCTGGTTGTCTGAAGCCAGGAGCTGAGATGTCCAAAGAAACCCCTGGAGGATCTTGGCTTGGGTGAACTCAGCACTAACCTGGAGGCCATTGGTTGTCTGTGGACAAATTCTGTCTTCATCTTGGGGGAATTTTGGAGTCTCTGCAATACCATTCAGTTTAGCAGGCAAGCTGCTTTTTGACAGCAATGTCTCTTTTGGGTGGATGTTATTGCAGGATGTTATACTGTGGGAACTGTTGTGTCAAGGTGGAGCTAGTTTCACAGTGTTCAGCAAATTCTGCAAACTCTTTAAATGTTCATCTGTCTAGAGAAGGAGGTTTGCAAGATCTGTATTAAGGTATAAAAGAAGCAGTGAGGAAGGCTTCCAGGCAAATATGTTCTTTCCTATTTTGCTTTTTCTTTTTTCTATCTACATCAATGTTCCAATAAAATATAGCGCTTCTTCCTAGAAGCCTTTTGTCTTGCTTATACTCATAGACTGGAGGATATTAATTTCCTTAAATCCTTGGAAGGGTAGATGTGCCCAGAAAGGTGATGAGTAGAGGCAGAGTTGAACACCAGCACCTGAGCTGCCCCAGCTTCCCCAGTGCCGCTCAGCTCAGTGGGAGGATGGGCATCGGGGAAGCGAGGGCTGTGTCCTACGGGGGCTCAATCAAAAGCCAGAGACGGAAAAACACCCTTAGGCAGGCTTTTTTGGTGCTGCTCTTGTGATGGTTGCTGTGGGCCGGGGCGGCTGAGCCCCAGGAGGTGCCAGGGCTGTGTTGCTCTGCAGCTCAGCAGCACGAGCATCCTCTCCCTGCGACAGCACTGCAGCCCATCCTCCTGCTGCATGGTGGGCACAGGGGACTGTGGGCAGCAAACTGCTGATTACAGGCAGGGCGTGAAGAAAAATGGAGTTTTAATTGTGGGTGTTTTGTTAGTGATCCCATAATTTTCACGGAGGCTTATGGCCGTGTGCTCTCTGCAGGACTGTGAGGCTCCAGCTGGACTGGACACTGGAGAGGGCATCTGGGAGACTGGGGAGCAGCTGAGCAAGCCGCCCTTGTGTCAGAAACAAAGCACTCTTCTCATCTCTTTAAAAGAAGGCTTCTAGTGAAAGCTATTATGTTTTTTTGATGGAGATATTTCAAGGTATCCCTTTATAGGAATGAGCAGAAATTAAAAAAATACTAATTACCAAGGTTATGTGTTGCCTTTTCTCATAATTATCATTTCAGTTAAGTATCAACTCTAAGGATAAGATGCTCATAATCTCCCCAAAAACTAATAGTAGTAAGAGAATAATTAAGAGAAATAGTAAGAGATTGGTTTATAAACGATATCAGTTTTCTTGTCTTTTTGAAATCTTATATTTAACTTTCTGCAAATAAAACTTCATTGTCTTCTATAAATTTCTGACCATCCCTATGTATAGCTGATCTTTCCTGGAGAGCTTCTGAGACAGTGACTTAACTGTTAGTGAGTAAACTTTGTTTTCTAAAGACCACTGCAGAGATACTGTCAGCTCTGTCACTTTGTCCAGCTTAATACTGCAATCTCTTTAAAAGCTGTCATTGCATCTGCTGCCTGTTAAGTAAGAGTGATATTTTTTTAATAGCGAGAAAACTGTTTACTTATGTTTGAATGTCATCTAAGATTAAAAACTTTATTCAATTACCTTCTGGATGATACCTCAGTATGATCTGATGATATACATGTAATAATGTGAATTGATTTGATTTTCTCTGACTGAGATATTCATCACAGGATGTGAAAAACCAAAATATTCTTCAGCAGTAAATTAATATTCTTCTCCCTCTCATAAAAGATCAAATGCTTGTGGTATTCATATATTCTAAGCTTGTTAAGATTCAGATTGTGGATGGTCTTGTAAAGTTTTCTGTTGCCCTTTGTGAGGAGTAGCTGTTTATTCATTATTTCTGTAATGAAAAGTGAGCTCTGGCTCATTGACATTGATTTCCATTTCACAATGTCTGAACCTCTGGTTTCAGGGAGGGCAGAGCTGTGAGTCGGTGCATAGCTGAGCCTCTTTAAAACAGTTAAACCATAAATTACATCAGGACTGGACCTTCTGTCTCCTGTTGGAAAGCCAGCCTCTAATTTTAAGTGCTGTTGCTCTTTGCAGGTGCTTTCTAGGCTGGTTGAACACCTTCCCACCCTGCTCCTAGCCTCCTCCTGCTTTCTTCACTGTACCCAGAGGCTGCAAGACACGTCACAGAAAGTGCAATTAAACCAAATTATCTTTAGCATCCTTGAGCGAGCGATGCCCTGGAAAGCCTGGTTTGCCACACTGCTCGCATCTTGTCTGTATTGTTCCCGTCTGGTCTGTGCGGTGGTGGATGGAGATATTAAAGCACAAAGACACGTGTGTTTCAGGACGGTAGGAGACCCAGCTAAGGCTGCTTGGTGGGGGACTAGTCTCTTCTGTAATCTCTCTGATCACTTGCATGCTGCTGGCTGTTCCTGCAAATAGCTGCCGAACCTGAGATTGGGATGCTTTTGATTAGAGCATGCTGGGATGGAAACAGAATGTGCCTGCCTGATGTTTCCAAAATAGGAAACCTTCCTAGCACTGCCACATTATGGCCTTGAGATGGGAAAATTATGCATTGGCTTTCTTGGGATTTTCATATTGTTTTTCTTCTACAGCACTTGAGTCAATTCCATTTAATAACCTTTCATGGGGTGGGTTTGGGGGGAATTTTGTGCAATGTAATGCCTGATTTGAATTTTATAGCATTTTAGTACCACTTGGTGTGTGCAGCCTTTCCTGATTTTATTTCTTTAATAGCCATACAGACACTTTCATGCCACCGAAGTATCTGCCACTTTGCTAACGTAGGGAAAATTGTGCCTTCTAGGCACTGGCTTGTGATTGTGGAGCTGAAGAGCCACTGTGCCTGGGAAAAACTTAGGGTGCGAATGTGCTCCTGCAAGGCAAGGAAAAGGTGCCTTGGTGGAAAGGTCTCCCAAGGGCAACACAGCCAGCTATGGACCAGACCAGTGTAATTCCTGTTTGGTATTGGAACTGCCCGGCATGGCCCAGGGAAGTTGTGTGTTGGGCTTTTCCACAGTAGATTGGTGTTGGGTTTGACTGGTGCCAGTGCAGTACTGATTGATAGCCATAAATAAACACTAAGTTTCCCCATCTGATGGCAGAGGAATGGTCCAAGTCCTTTCCTTTGCCAACGGGTGTCTTTTTCTAAACTACAGTCATAGCAGATTTCAAGGGGTTCCCTCTCAGTTATGGAGAACAGCCTTAAACGCTGCAAAACATCACTGAAGTGAGTCCAGCTGTGGTGGGGGCTGATGCTGCTGGTCCTCGTGGTGCAGATGGTTTGCCACATGCTTGGTATACATCTTTAGTGCCCCAGCAGTATCCATAGCTCAAAGCTGGGGATGGACTATCTGGATCTCCTCTTTGTCAGCATGAAGCAAACTTCACATCTTGTAATTTGAAGTGATGTGACTAAATTTGCATAGAAGAGACAGAGGATGGGCTGAAACCATGTGAAGAAACAAAGGTGTTCTGCAGCTGTGGAGAGAACTGCAGGCTTGGGGAGCATCAGAAACTGGATATTTTATGACATAAAATTTCCACAGAACTTTTCTAAAATGAAGGACATTTACACCACTGTCTTTATCTACTTCAAAGGACAATAAATTGTTACATTCCCTGAAAAAAGCTCATTCTGCATGTAGGTTTATTAAGTACCTGAGATGTGAGAATTGAATTTCATCAACCATAGAAACCCAGCAGTGGCTTTAATTTTTTAAGGTTAGTCTAAGATAAAAGATGGGAGGGCAAGAACATAACATGGAGAAAATGTTTTGCTGGCAATCAGTCTGTGCCAGGTGGGATGCAGCTATCAGCTGGTGAACGCTGGGCGGGGACTTGTGCATGTCACCAGGGAGGATCTGTTGGCTGTTTGTTTTCAGCCAAACACAAGCTCAGGGGATTTTTGGTGGGTTGTGTTTTGTTTTGTTGTTTTTTTTTTTCGGAACAGTGTTATGACCACAAGGTGGTGGTTTTATAGCCATGGCTGGAAATCATGCATATCTGAGTGATGGGTGGCATTCAAATTTTCCAAAATGTGAGTGATGAAGCGGTGCATACATCCTTAATGGGCCTCTCGCTGCTCTCATCTGTAACATTATGCAAAGGTTTTGGGTAACTTCTAGCAGAAATTCCTGACTTGGTATATTTTAGGACTGAATTTCTCTTTTTCATGGCTACCTCTCATTTGGTTTTTCACATTCTGAGATGGGCTAATGTCCTTCCTTTCCAAATGATGATGCTCATTAATGCCTAAATGCATGACTGTGAATTTCAAGATTATTTTTTTTCTAATCCTACTTTATAAATCCAGTCCTAGAGGTCACTCTGTGGCCCCAGTGCAGTAAAGCCCAGCTTTGCTGGAGCTGGTCTCTCTCACCGAGGTTGCCATCAGAGTTTGCAGTTGCCCTGCCTGAGCCAGCACTGGCACTGAAAGTGCCAGAGAAGGTTGTCCTCGAGCTCAGTCCAGGAGAGCCGAGCTGATAGCTGGGACTGCTGTCCCCTCTGTCTGTATCCTGGTCACCTCCTTGGCGAGTTCTTCATCTGCTACTAATTCTTGTAGCACCCTCTCCTTTTTCTAGTTCCAACTAGGAATTTCCCATGCAGTTTTATTACCAAGTTCCTTATAGGTGTCCAAATAGATTAGACCTACCACATTTCCCCTGTTGAAAACCAGTTATGTTTTTAAAGAAAGATATTGGATTCAGTCTGGCATGAGCTTCCCTTTGTAAACCCGTACTACATTTTATACTGCTTTCCATTAACCACCGTATCTTTTAATTATTGTTCCCTTCATAACTTGTTCAGGAAATCTTGCACACTATTGCAGTCAGATAAATGGGCTTCTCTTAAACACAGTTTTACATTTGCTGTTCCCTAGCATACTGCCATTTATGCCTTGATAGATTTATTTTTTTTAATTATCATTATCCTCAGGAATTACCCCGTCCTCCTAACTTGAGTGCATTAAGCTTTGGGTTTTAGTTCCACTTCAGATGGGGGTGATTTCCATTTCTATTAACTCATTCGTATTAGTCATCGTATTTGTGTCCCAGAACTCAAAATCCACCTTTTTGAATGCAAATTGAAGTTAAGTGTTCATTTAGTTTTGGGACCATACCAAGTTATATTTATTTTTATACCATTCCCACGGTGCAAGAGCCCCCCCATGGTGGATGCTGCATTGAAGAGACCTGAGTCTGAGATGGTGGCCCACGGAGGTTGTGCGGAGGAGTACAAGAGAAGCAGGACATGCAGTGACTCTTCCCTCCTATAATCTTCCAGTCCTTAGTGATTTGCTTGGAACCTGCCTGCTGCCACAATGACCCCTGTGCCTTCTTTGCCGCCTGCTTTATATGCCCAACAGCATCTCAATGCTTGCTCTAGTTTGTTCGGGCAGCAGTGTTTCTCTTACACTAGGGCTGGCTTCAGATCCTGCCAAAGTTGTCAAGATCCTAAAGTCTCCTGCTCAGCATCTTTGTGTTATCATGCACATTCCTTAGCTGTTTCTCACCAGCTACATTCAATTCCCTTCATGAGCTGAACTTCTGTTAACTCCATCACCACCTTGAACATGCTTCTTGCAACATCCCTGGAGTTTTTCTTCACTTCCCCTCCCTCTTATTTTTTTTTCCTTCCCTTTTTTGAGTGGGGGAAAAACAGTACTCCGGCCTTTGAAAAGTACCTGCCCTTTGAAAAGTGATGTTTGAGATGCAGGAAATTCCCAGGTCTGCTGTGACATTACTATCACTTTTCATCTTGCATTTATTTTCTTCCTTTATTTTGATGCCCTGCCTTATTGGCCCACACAGGGCACTTCAAACCTCTGCAAGCAGCAATCTCCACCCATTTCCACTAATTAGACCAAACAGATAAGTGACATAGTATAGTAAAATACATTCTGTCTTCTGATGAATAGTTCTCAACAGCTTCCTTAGGCCCCCATACCATACAGACAGTGTGTTTTCATATTCCTTCCTACAAACCACTACTTGAATGATGAAGCAGGAGATGCCACATGGGAGTGGTAAGTTCAGAAGGGTAAGAGGATGGAATTGTCCCTGAGGACGGCTGGTAAATAGGTTGAGCTCAGGGAAGTGCAGGAGGGAGGGGGAAAACAGACTCCTCCTGGCAGGACTTTCTGTAGGTTGCTGTCATGGCAGGTAAAGAAGTTTAGAAAAACCCAGCACCCACTGGAGTATTGACAGCAGGACATTTTCTGATTAACCAGAGTTCCCCAGTCCCCGCACTTGGCCAGAAAATGAGTTTCTGTTGAAAGAAGTGCTAGCACCGTGCCTCAGAGCTGAGCAAGAAATGCCTTTGGGGTTTTACCAGGAAGAAGAGGAGGAAGAAAATCTCCATCCTTCCTGATCCGATAGCCAGTGCAGCTGGTTCTGTGTTTCTTAACCCTGCCTTAACACACTCTGGGAGATGCCGTTCCCTCCACACTGCTCAATATTTGCTTTATAGTTATCATTTATTTCTATATATGCTATCTAAACTGCTCCTGCCCTGGGCACAAATGCAAGACACATTTTAGAAAGGAAGGAGGATAATCTAAGCTGCCTGGACATTTCTGGGCAGGGAATGGGCATGAGGTGACAGCGGAGGTTTGTTGGGTTAGGCCAGACACAGGGAGCAGGATGGATCCGGAGGCAGGAGCTGAGCCCTGGAGCTACAGCCCACCTCCTGCGCTCCTCCTTTTCTGAGGACCAGGGGTAAACCTGGCCCTGATGGAGACGCAAAGACCTTCATGATGTCTCCCTGCAGGGACCCCTTTCTGTCAGGGTTTGCTCCTGCATATATTGATTCTCAGCTCTTATTCCTCATCAGGCAGGCTGCCTTCCCGCTGCTAGGCTGAGGTTTGTTAGCAAGAGGCAGGGAGATACCGGGCCCAGCTGTGGACACAACAATGCAACCTCTAACAATGCAATTATTGACCAAGGTGCTGGGCTTTGCAATAACTCTTCAGAGGCCTGACTCCAGCTGAGAAAGAGGCCAAAATTTCTCATCAGATGCATCTGAACCATATGGGAAAGGGCTGGGGTTGAGCCTGAACCTGGGGAGAGAAAGATCCTCCCCAAAAAGAAGCTCCTTGAACCTCTCCAGTGAAGGCTTGCTCTGGACTTCCTTCAGGTAAGACCTTTTCTTAGTGTGAAGGAAAGCTTTGCTGTTGCTACATCTCTTTGGGTGGTTTTAGTGGACGCTTCTGAGGCCCAGTCTAGACACGTGATTGTGTTTACTAGAAAAAGCCATTTTTCTTAACAGCAGTTTAAAAGATGCTCTTGGCTAATGTAGTTTGCTGCTTACTGTGGCAAAGAAGGTAGTGTTACTTAAAGAAGACAGAAATTTCAATTTTGTATAACGCTGAAATCTGCCCTGGAAGAAACGTGTTTGCAATTCTTTTTTTTTCTTATTTTTTTTTCCTTCATATGGGAAAACAGAAGAATGCAGCTTGAAAGAGGCCAGAGTCTCATTGTGCTTACAGACTTCTTCTGTGATCAAAAGCAAGTCTTTTCAGCTCCTCATCTGCTTTATATCTAAGCCCACTTTGCACTGATGTGGCTATGCAGTGCCCCAAAATATGTTTTTACTGGTATTTGTAAATAATTAATTGTGGGGTTTGTTGATGTTATTGCATATGTTAAAATCTATTAGGTTAAGGGAGAGCATTGAGTTTCACAGCGGTGTTAATTAGGAGAAGAGCAAAGAAAATTGCAACAAGTAGAAAATTGTGCTAGCAGCCTTCTGGGGGTGGATCTGTTCTCAGTAACAGCAGCATGCGTGGGGCTCTGGGAGGGTTGAAGAGCCAAAATAAGCAGGACCATAGGTCTTTCTGTGCTCAACAGAAAAACAGTAAAATATATGACTGCAAAACACTAGCTTGAAACTGCTTGTAGTTCTTTGTTAACAACAGTTTGTCAGCATGTGGAGGGTTTTCTTATTACAGCTGGGGGGTTTATAATGAAAGAACACTTTTTTTAATTAAAAAAAGAAAAAAGTGGCCCTAGTCTGGCTCAGAATTATTTTTTTTTACAGGAGGAAAAAAAAATCTCTGCTTGCTGTATCTGCTGAATTGAGGATGCTGGGGAAGTTGTACACAAGGAGTGTGGGTATACAAATTGCCTTGATGAGATTGCTTGGACAGAATAACATTGAAACAAATCCCTGAGCAAAATATGACTGAAAAACATGTAAACAAAAACTTCAGAGGGCTGAAAACTGAATGCAACCCTGTGATGCTAGCACTAGGCTGGAATAACTCTGTGGCTTGTCATGCTTCCTGAGCACTCCCCTCTGGCCCTACCTGCCTGGAAACACTGCTATCTTTTTACTGCTGTTAAGTGCAGGGGTAATCCATCAGTGTGTTTTTCTTTCCTTTTTTTTTTTTTTAAACATTGCTAACCTTGCAAATTAAAAAAGGACCCATGAGGCTTTTCTTTTTCCTTTGTTAAGTGAATAAGTGATGGTGACAGCTGAAAAATGCATGTGTTTTTTCTGTCTGTCTACAGACCTTGAAGGTCCCTGAGTGCAGGAGAAAATGTTCCGAGATACAGATTTTCTTGGATTCCCCACAGAATATTTTTCTCTGGCTTTTCAATTGTCTCTGTCTGCACAGGTTATAAATCTAGTTCTGTAGAGGCAAGACGATTTTTAATGAAATTTTTTGTTAAAACTAATTAAACATCTGCCTCCCTCATCACCACAAACAGACAGAAGATTAACTACAAAATAATGACCAACTTGGAATTTGAACAAGGAGTTTTGCAAGACTTAATAACTTGCATTCACCTTCTGCTTTATCTGGGTTTTCTGGCTGTTACAGGAAATTACTGGCAACTTAGGTTTCTTTGGTCACTTGTAAATGGCCTGTAGAATAGACCTTATATTGGCAAATGTTCAAGGAATAGAAATTAATTGATTAAGACCACCATCTCCAAGAGTGATTTTTATTCCCTTAATCATGTCTTCATCATCTGCAGTTTGCAGACGAGTCTTGACTTCTGTCAAATTGCACTGTCTCTTATGGAAATGCTGGGAGGCGCTTGACAAATTTGGATCAGACACCTTTATTTCACTCTGACATTTTGTAGGCAAGACCCAATTAGGTTTTGAGAGTGATCGCCATTCCTGTGGATGATGTCTTCCCGCAAGAGATGTTCACAAACCACTCTGCCCCATTAGGCTCTTAGTATGGACAACAAGAAGCACTTGCATTTCACTCCACCTTCTTGGCTGTCCCTGCTGTTTGCTCCCTAATTCACATCAGTTATTTGTCTTCGGTGCTCTTGAGTTGTAACTTGGTGCTGAGTCATCTTCAAAGCAGGCTGAGCTGGCAAATGGGTGGGTGTCTCTGGGAGATGGTCTGGACCTAATGCCAGCTCCATTCACACCTCTGCTTTCACACTTCTTATCCCCATTTGCTCCTTGGAAGGGGGTTGCTGACTGTCACCCTGAGCCCTGAATCTGAACTGATCCACATTAGCTTATTTTAATTGCAGGCTAGCACCTCGCTTGTCCCTTCCCCTGTTTTTAAACATCTGCAGAAGATGCTGTTCCTCTAGAATCTGGCACCTGGGGGTTATGGTTTGTGGCTGGATGTGGAATGCTGGCAGAGTAGTGTCTCTGGTTTTGTTAACAGTGAAATTTTATACCAATGTGCAATGGAAAAATCAGGCTCATCTCCTTGTTCAATAGTGTCAGGACACCTGGCTGATAGCAGACTTCTGCTCCTGGGCTGACACAGTGGTGTAGGCAGCCTTGTTTTCCAAAAGATGGCAAAAGAGGGTCAGTCTGCACTGCCTTCCACAGCGAGAAGGATAAATAACTGTAAAAACATCCTCCTTGGCAATGAGGAGAGCTGATGGTCAGGGAGTAGGAATGCCCCAAAACATTTCACAGAACAACGGTGCTTTTGCACCAACAGATCTGGATCAACCAAAGTCGACCCCTTACAACTGGGCCCGGTGGTTGGAAAGGCTGTGAATTAACTGTTGCTTGGTTGCTTATGTGTGAGGGTGTTTCGCTTTCCTAGACTCACATCTCAGTTAAAACCAACTCCCTCTGCTTCAGCTGGCCTGGGCCAAGGGGAGCTGCTCTGCCAGGAGGCTACAAGAAATGCTGGTACCAGGTTTTGTCTGCAAGCTACTAAAGTCCCTACTTGTCCTTGATACGGGCAAGCACCAGCAATCCTCTTTACATCTGCTGAACTGCAGATGAGCTCTGGGCTTGGCGCACTATCTTCCCTCCAAATTATTGCACATTTTACATTGACCTTCATCTGCTGGCCATTCTCAGAAAGAAGCAGCACATGTCTCCATCTGGTCACAGCATCAAGGGATGGATGGGAGGTCAATGGTTTCTCTGTTGGGGATCCACTGGCCAGACATAGAGCCCATGGAGACCCTCCTCCCTCCAAAGCTGGGAGTATGTGGCTTTGTTCCTTCCCAGTGTCCTATGGTATTGGGAGTAGGGAAAATGTTATTTGAGTTCACTTCTGCCTCCTTTGCTGTCTGCTTGCCCTGTCACAGTGCTGGGGACAGAGAAGAGGATTTGGCCGTGCCAGTCAGTACCTGTGACTGCATCCTCACGCTGCTCAAAAAGGGAAGGGTAACTCCAGTGCCTGAGAAGCGCTTGGGCTCTTGTGGATAGCGGGAATGCCTTGGGATGACAGCTAAGTTTCTTCAGTCAGATTTCTGTTCACCTTTTATGTTGTTTTTAATTGTTCAGCACATGCGTTTAGTATTTTCAGTCCTTTTATTCTGTCCTGGTTTCAGTTGTGAAAGTACTTCAAGTGATTTTGGCAAGAAATCCATGAGTGTATTGGCTCGATATTCTCCCATGTTTAATATTTTCATGTAGCTTTTTTATTTCCTTGTTCTTGTTTCTTTTTCTCTTTTTGGCACCTCAACCTTCATTTGTTAAAGAAAGAAACCTTCAAAACCAAAGAATATTTCTTGTTTATAATGGCGTGAATAAATGAACGTGAGCTCTGTGATTAATGTGCCTTTATACAGTGTATTACCGTAGAAGGGGGGAAAAATGCTTTGTACTTGTTTTCTAGAGTACGTGTAGGGAGCTGGAGACACTCTCCAGTATTTTGGGAGAAGGTAACAGAAATAAAAGGATGAGGATGCTCTGAATGCAGAAGCTTATTAAAAAAAAATCATCACTAGGCTTTAAATTTAATGAGCTTGAGGCTTGTGCAGGACAGAGGCTTTTCCCTCTGTTGTTCAACAGAGCTGCCATCTTTCAAACTGAAGTTGTGGTTACAAGCCACAGGGGTTGAGGTGTAACTGCTGCTGCTTCACCACCAGCATGGTTTGGTCCCACTGTGCTGGTTGGATGGGCACCCTATGGTAGTCATGTCCATAGTCATTTTGGTGCAGAAGCAAGGCAGTGAATCCACATGGAAATCACTTTCCCCTCCAGCTGGTACCTGTGTCCCCTGGAAGCACGGGGAGGATGCTCAGGGGACTTGAGAGTGTCTCATCCCATGGGAATTTAGCTGCCCCAATACTTGGGATAGCACTTGCCCTCCATAGGGCTGAGCTCTGTGAGCAAGCAAAAACAAAACAGAAAGTGGCACTTGGACACTAATAGAAACCAATAATGTGGTGCCAAAACAGAGTAGATTCAAACCCTATAAAAACAAAGGCTGGAGCCAAGATCAATGTCTCTGACATTCAGCTGCTTTTAGCACAGAAATCACATAAGATATTCACTTAGTAGGGGAAAATGAGGTTAAAATGGTTAGCTGAGAGAATAATTAGGCAATCTCCACTTTTTTTTTCTCTTTTTTTTTTTTTTCCTAAACCAAAGGCAAATTCAATTTTCTGGCTGTGCAGGCTCTTTCCCATTGTTTGTGCTTGAGTGAGAGCATGGGATCAAATATCTCTGCTTTGGAGAGTCTCCCTGTTCATGGAGCAGGCAGGAGGGAGCCTCAGCAGGGGATGGGGCACTGATGTGCTGCTTGTGGGGTCCCTGGGCAGGGCTGCCCTTGGCGCAGCAGACCTTGCGGGCAGGAAGGACAAGGCTCCCTTGGAGCTGCAGACCAGGCTGCAGGGAGGCTGGGTGGGTGCAGGGTGAAGCAGCCACGGGGCTGCTTTATCTTCAAGTTCAGTTGTTGTTTGTCCATAGAGGATATTTCAAGTTGCTGGGGCAGTTGGGGACTGGACCTACACTTGCACCAAGCTCTCTCTTTGGAGGGGGAGATATAAGTGTAATTTCTTAGTTTGTTTGTTCCTCTGCTGTATAAATGCCTCCCACTTTACAAGGTTGGAGTGTGTCTCTACTGCAGAGGTGAGCTAGGTATGAATTATACATGTGAGGGCCAAAACCCAGTGCAATTCACTGAGTTCTGGCTGTAGACCATGATCTTGAAACTGGATGGATTTCCCCCTCCTCCCCACCTCCCTCTAATAAATCCAAGCTATTATGACATTTCAAGAGACTTTTTAAATAAAGCATGGCGTGGATATATTTTACATCATACCATTCACTTGTTATCCTGAGGGATGGTGTAGCTTTTGTACTCGTTTCCTTGGCATTGTCTGTGATGGATATAACTGCCTTCATCTTATTGAGGTCTTTGAATCCAGCAAGCCTTGACATCTAATGCAATTTGAATAATCAACAGAAGCAGATAATGAAATGCCAGTGTCAAGAGGAAAATTCCCACAGCTTAATGTCCCAGTGCAGAGCATGGTGAGAATATACCAACAGTTTTGTAACCTGCTAAATTAATAATGGAGCCAACCGAGCCATACGCATGAAGTGTCTTCCAATGTGCCTAGAAATTAACCTTTAAAAGCCAGTGGATTTTGTCTCTCAAAGTCTGTGACCTGAGGCTGATGGGTTTTCTGTAAGACTTAAAGATTTTGGGTTCATTGGATTATGTAGAGCTTGATAAACCTTTGGGCTGGTTTGCCTAGGAAGACTCAAGGTGTGAGTTTTTTGGTTTTGTTGGGGATTTTTTGTGTTAAAGGACTATTTTGCCCAGCGCCGAGTGGGTGGATCAGGCTGGATCCCTGATAGACTTCCCGCTTAGCATCCGCGAGCATTCAGGAAGCCACATGGTAATATATGGCAAGAGGCACATCTCTGCTTTAATAAAATCTATTTGTTTTGCCTAATGGCATTTCAGATAACTTCCAAGTTGAAGTTTACCTAGTTACCCAGATCCTCAGTTTTCTTTTTTTTTCTTTTTTTAGAAAAATGAAACTTCCAAAAAAGCTGCAAAATAGTTCCAGTCCCTTTGGCATAGACAGCATTAAAAACCAGCAGTTGGATAAGTATTTTAGCATTTTCTGGGGAGAAAATAAACATGGAGAAAACGCTAACAAGCAAGGACAGCCTTTCAGCCTCTCTCTTTCTGAGATCAGAGAAAGCACAAGCATTTGGTGGAAAGCCAGGCCAAGTTTTGTGCCGGTTGCTTTACCAAAGGTCCCAGCTTTTCCCTTGTTCTGTCTATCCTGCTGTGAGTGTGCAACCCGTAACAGGATTTGCATTTGCTGTGAGCCAAATCCAGCTTGATCTGAACATTTTTCTGGGTTTTCCAGATGTTTGAAATCCTGATCCAAACTCACATGTCACTTGTACAAGCAGATGCAGGACAGGAGGAGAGAAAACTTGTTCTCTAAATTGGCTGGGGGCGGGTGAATGAACACATTTCATTATGCTTATGTGGGTTTCCTTAGTCCATTTGAGTTGTTAATGCTGCTGTGCATTAATTTAAACATATTAAAAAGACTCCAACATTGATTTCTGACCTGTGTGATAACCACTAATATGCTTCTAGTTGTTTTTCAGTATTTCCTTTTGCTGTGCTCTTCTATTGGCAACTGATCTCTTTTATGCTCCATATAAAAACACCCTTCTCCAAAATAACATGTTTCTCTTTGGAGGCATTTCAGACATGTTTAAGAACAAACTTGCTCCAGTGACTTATTGCAAACCCAGAGGAGTTCTCTAATGCCACTTCCATATGGCATCTTTTGTCTCTCTTTAGCAGCTGTTTTCTCATTTTTTTCTACCCATGAAAGACAGCCTTTACAAGACAGGGCTGCAAGGGTGCTGTTGTTAGTGCTTTGATTAACCCTTCCACCACCACGGGCAGCTTGTGCCTGCCGTGATGGAGTGAAGCGTGTCTTTTAAGCTCTCCCACACCCTATGCTGCCTTCTGCAGCCCCGCACCAGTTCCCCTTGCTCATCTTTTCCTACCTGCTCCTGGGCACCCAGGTCACCTTCTCACCAGGTTTAGGTCTGGAGTTGATCCATCAGATCCAGTGGATCTGGGTTGCTTTGGGCAGCTGAAGATGGTGCCAGGCCACCCATAAGATGTAAAACACTGGCTGTGCATAAGGGGCTTTTAACATTTGCTCTCTCCTGGGCTGTGTGCTGGTATGTGTTCCTAAAAGATGAGGATGTTTTGTAAACTGTGCTAGATGCTGTGAATATCCCTTCTGGAAGAGCTTGGGAAGCCTGAAGTCCAGTAAGAACTGTCCATGCCTGTGTTCTTTTAGGAAATGGGGTGCAAGGCTCCTAACATCACCCTGTAATTACCCATCAGGAGTCTAGGGTTTGCTGGAGAAATAAGTGTTCTGGCTTTGTTAGCAAGTGCTACCAACTCCATTCCCATTGTCAGCAGGGATGCCCCTGGGGAAAATGGTGAATTTTGGATGCTGGGTGCCTGCATGCCTGGTGGTGTGTCCTACCAGCACAAGGAGAGCAGTCAAATGAGGAGAGCGTGTGGATGGGACCAGGGATGCTGCTGACTGCAGTAAACATGGGGCTGGGCAAGAGAGCTTTGCTTCTGCTGCTCAGGTTAGCTGAAAATGGGTGAGATTTCAATAAAGACAAACTTAATCATATTGAGAAAGGCAGTAATAGATAACCTAGTTTTGGGCAGGCTCTGGGCTCCTTTTTAGTCTTTTCTGGAGTTGCTGCCTTATGAGAGAAAGGATGGGGGAGAGAAAACAGATGTAGCAGATACAGCCAGCATTTCTGATAACTGGACTCCCTGCTTTATAAAAATTGATTTTGTTCTTTTTCTTTTACAAAGAACAACACAGAATGAGTTCTTGCTTCCACAAATCCTCTCTGAAGGAACAGCACTACATAAATCAAACTCTGGTTCCAGGAGTTGTTTTTTTTTTTT